>CABFOS010078640.1:4312-14312 GCA_900660315.1 Diretmoides pauciradiatus | reverse complement strand
ACTGAGCAGAGTGGGAGTGTAAAATGTAAAAGCGAGTGGGAGGGAAAAGAGAGAGAGGAGAAGAGGAGAAAGGAGGAAAGTGTGTCTGATAGACAGTCTACTGAGCTTGTCTGGATGCTTCCATTCCTTCTCCAACCATTCTGCCATCTGCCCTGCTGAGGACCCTGCAGCCTGGAGGGAGGACACAAGCCAGACAGGTGTGTAGAGCTACGATACTGGCCTAATGTCTTTGTTTTGTATAACATGCATGGATGTACAGTATGAGGATAGATGGATAGATGGATAGATGGATAGATGGATGGATGGATGGACGGATGGATGGAGCAAGAACATAAAAGTCGGCAATAAATCTCCATGGGGAATGTGATTTTGAAGCATGAATGCATTTATGAAGCAAACACTGGTTCTGCTAAGAATTAGCTTACAGTACATTTCACTTCAACTCCTAATAGAAATAAGTGCATGATCTTTGACTATGTGTATAGTGAATGACTGCCTAGAAATCCATAACATGTCTCCATCTGAGGAGGAATTGATATGATAGTACAAGGCTTTTACAAGGTGAAAGTCATTTACAGTATGTCTGGATTCATGTTGAAAGAAGACTTTGTGAGATTCAGAGTCAGAGGTAAAGTTTTATGGTTTGACACAACAGATAGAAACATCAGGCTGATTGTGAGCACTATCACCGCTGGTTATATGCAAACAATCTTGTCCTCAGTTAATACTGTAATCATCACAATGGCACCAAACACACAGTGTATATACTGTAGCGTTGTGTATACATTTCATTTCCATAGATTAGTGGCACGTAGTGAATTGATCACCTCATAAGGTCATTCAGCGTGCACGGCCTATGATCTGTGAACCCATTACCTGTCTCCCCATCCCTTTCTGCCTGTGTGTGCTTGTCTTACCAGTCTGCTCTGTGTCCGTGTCTGTCAATCTGTTTATCGTATCACAGGTCCTATCATTAGGTCCTGATCACTGTTAGCCATTATTCTAGACCTAGATGTAATTTAATGTAATATATATATAACACAACAGGCACGTAGTTATCTATGTTATTTCTGTATATGTATTACCTTGAGTGCACTCACAGGAGTGTATATCGGTGCTGTTCCCACACACAAACACACATACACACGCAGAATAGACAAGTGTGAAAGAAGTCCATTCAGTGGCAGCGCTCGGTGTGGTGGTATGACAATGACATAATTCCAGGCACTCAGATGAGCTTTGCATTGACAGGCCGTAAAAGTCCTGTGGTGCTCTCACCTTCCTGCATCAGTTCATCTGAATGAGTCTGCAGAGTCTGGGGAGCTTTGAATAGGTAAGCAACTATTTTTATCTGCGTGTGTGTGTGTGTGTGGCAGCAACAGCAGCAGCAGGATAGTTGTATTTAGAGCCCTTCAGTGTACATACAGACTCACTACTGTGTGTGGAGGATAACAGAGTTTCAGTAGCTTGAGGTGTTGCTGTACTATGAGAATAATGTCATGTTCGTCACTAAACACTAAATACACACATTTGTCATTGTTTCCCAGAAAATAGCAGTATTCTTAAATATGAAACTTGATTGAAATATGATGCTAACATCATAGGACAGGAATGTGTCTAGAAAATCTAAACCTCCAAGTTTACGGCCACTCGTCTCTTTACTTTGCCTTTGTCTTCACTACGATCACGCCTTTATCAAACGCGCTGTGCAGCACTTTGTTACCATAGTAACTTTTCCTGAAGGGGAGTTGTCAAGATGTCAATTACAGCTGTGAACCCCTTCAATGCAGCAATCATTAGTCAGAAAGCTTTCATTTGGAGGCAATGGTGAAGTTATTGTTGAGCTGTCAAGGGCATGTTTATCGTCTGTGATCTCACCAGGTGGAAGATCCAGAGGGGAGGCAAAAGTTGTGTAATTTATCAAGTAGATATTAAAGAGAATGAAACTGACAGGCAGACAGAAAAAGAGAACGAGGAAGAAGAGAATATATCTTTGTAGCTAGTCTGGATGCTGCTGTTCATTGTGTTCTGTTGTCTTCTGCTTTGGAGGGAGCAGAGCAAACACGGAGCAGAGACATGTCCCTCACACAGCTATACAATACTAACATGCACCAAATATTTTGTTCTCTTACTTTTCAGATTGTGACGTTTGGCCCTACTGTCCACAATGTATGCCAAAGGAATAATGGAATCTGTGTCAGGTGATCAAAACTCGTCCTCAGCTCCCCATCACGTGCCAGTGTGATTGACAGGTAGAGTGAGCCAATGAGCATCACACCAAACCCGACTCTGGGCCCGGACAGGGACAGCCTCCCATTCAAGAAGAGGGACCAAAGAATGGGCTCACCACAGCAATCGTCGGATGCTGCAATATTCAAGGCACCCTATCCTTGTAAGAGCTACAATGAATTCAAGACCACACACACCGGCCCTTTCCGGCCCATACCAAGACAAGTGCCTGCACTCTACCAGCCCTGGGTCCAGACACACACGTCCACCAGGACCAAACCTCACATCCCTTCCAACCATGACTGGGCAGAGTGGAAGGATTTCAGCCCCTTGCACCTTGGGTGGGACCTTCCACCACACCACCACAGCCATTTCTCTGGACAACGCAGGGAGGTCTGGCCCCCTGGCCTCCACCCAGGTTATCTACACCACCCATCCAAATATAGACCCATCTCGCTAGTAACCGAGGCTTTCCATTGGGTGGGAGAAGGATACAGATGTGAGGCGCCGGCGTTAAGGGAGCAGATGAGTTTGAACACAGAGAGGCAGACCAATGGGAGGAACAAGGCGCCATATATGAAGAGACCAGACAGAAAGATGGAGAATTATCATAGAGGCATGAGGGCAAATCCTCCTTCCTTGAGCACACGCCTACCTCATCCTCCCATTGAGGACTTCACACCACAATACGAGTTGATGCGCTACAAACATCACTCTTCTGGAGCACGATCTTCTGTTCTCTCCTCCTCCCAGCATCCCTCTGCTACCACCTCCTCCCTCTCCTCCCCCTCCTCTCCTGACCATTTTCCCTGGCTGCTCCCTCACTTTGGGGCAGGTTCTCTAATCGAGCTCAGAGATGGGAGGCTGAGAAGGGTGGAGGACCTGCAGACAGAGGACTTCCTGCTTGGCTCCCTAGCCTGCCAAGACCTCCGCCTGAGTTGTTGCACGGTGCAGAGCATCGCCCCTTCGGCCTCGTCCTCCTTCCTCTCACGCCTCCTCATCCTGCTCCACGACCAGCACTCCCAGGTGAAATGAGAGAAGCACGAGAGGGAGAGAGAGTGTGTGCAAAAATCATTTTGTTATATACCCTTCACAGATAGCATGTCATTTAACTCCCAAAGTAATACCTACATAACATTCATTTCATATGGGAAAGAGCTTGAAAATACCGCTCATGTCAGCTTTCAGACTCTAAATACTACTTGGAAATGGGTTTGTCCAACTTCCTGAAGGAAAATGGAAAATATGTGTAGTCAAATTTAGGGAATGATATGTTAATTTCAATTAAAAGCAGCAAGCTGAGCAATGTTCTTGTTGTTATTAGTCATTTTGGGATCACAACTCGCACAATGCTAGCTGGATTTCTTGTTTGTGGTTGACATCGCAACATTTGGTTTGCTGTAAAACATGAACTCAAATGAGTGCATGTGTGTTAAGAGTGAAAAAGCTGACCTGGGAGTAAGCAAGTCTACGGACATATTTTAGACTGAATCATAGTCAAACTAGTCTGAATGCATGAACACTTCCAAGTCTATGGTTATTCCCATATGACATGAATGCAACATAAGTACATTTGCAAAAAAACTGAACAATACTACCACCTAGCGGGAAATTGTATGAGTCTAACATGCCTAATTCTCTGTATTACCCTCTTGCAGGAGTTAGTGGATGTATATGTAGAGTATCCATTCTTTGTGCGTGGGCGAGGCTGGTCCTCCTGCTGCCCTCAGAGAACTGTCCGTCTGTGTGGCCTGCACTGCCACCAGCTCAGTGTGGGGGACATCTGCCTGGCTCTCACCCCTGTGTCACCCCCACAACCTCCACCGACAGCTACCCTGGAGCCCGACACCTCCCCCAGGAAGACAGAAGGTGGGCGTGGGCCACCTCACCCCCAGGCTGCTCCACCCACCCAGCTCCACCCAGCACAAGACGGACCGACGGGGGGGCAGAAGAGGGAGGCAGAGCCAATCCGGAGGAGACGCTGGTCAGCCCCTGAGCCGAGAGGCGCAGGCACCAACTGTGCGTCGTGATAAGGGTTACTGTTTTACTGAGCTGGAGTTGACTACTTTTTCTGTCTATTGCTACCTCGGAAATCTTATCAGTTTCTGCTTGACCGTCTCTTGGTTTGATTCATATCAAAGGAATTACAGCTAAAGAGGGATGATAGGCATTGACTCTCAGGAGATAAATTATTGTACATTTATATTTGCACGTTTGACTGTAAAGGTATAAGTCAAGGATCAGAGACTACATAAGGTGAATCAGGGGTGAACAGAGAACATCTTTCTTTAAGTAGCCTTTGTTGAGTGCAGTGGATTACATCACAATTTCCAAGAACCTGTTGAAAGTCCAAACTGAAGCAGAATTCAGATGTTATCCATGTGACAGATCTCAGGCAGTTCAGGAAGTATCGGTGAGAGTCAAGGCTCAAATCTGTGATGCCATAGAGACAAAACCTACAGCTGCTCTGTTGACAGTGACTTTGAGATTGACCTTGTAGGTTTAAAGAATATTGGTTTGAGTTTACCCCCAAAGTGACCTTTCACCCACATTCCTTGAAAACCACACAAAGCCACTCAAGTCTATTGATAACATCATTGATTAATCGTATCTCTCTCCTGCATAGTTTTAGGTCAGACTTCTTCATGTTTAAAAATGATGGGTTTCATTCCAAAAAGCTATACATTCCTTTTGGATCAAAATCAACAAAGACCATTGCTTTATATTTCTTGCGTAAATGTAATGATTTCATCTAAAATCTTATTATTTTATAAGCAATAGCAAATAACAAGATCATTTAATGCCAGAAATCATTTTGTTATAAACATTTCTTTCACTGAACTGTGCAAGATGTATTCTTCAATTTGAGGGTGGAGTTCCACTTTAACCATCATTAACAGTTTAGAATATGTGTGTGTATCTGCACATTTACACATTTTACCCTTCTACCTCTCTGAGCTATCTGAGGTGACAGATAAATCTGCTTTAGGTGAGTGTGGATTATGTGGAAAGCTTCCAGCCTGTCAGTGAATGTCAGTGTGAATGTCTTTATTTGCCTGGGTGTTGTATAGCTGACTGCTACTTTGCCTTTTGTACTGATGCTCCTTTTAAACGTCTGTTCCATTGCTATAGTATACAGAGTGGAAATGCTTCTGCAATTGAAACTAACTTTAACTTGTTTGTGAAACATTTGAGCTGACTGGTAAATAAATATGAATATGCCTGTGATTTACTGCATATTAGAGTTTTTATAAAATATCTTCAAATAACATATATGTCATATACCATTGATCACACATTAAAGCATTGACCTTTTGCAATGCTTTGATTCCCAGTGTGAGGAACATCATTGTGGCCAACTGATGTAAAGCCATCATGTCTGCTGCTTCCTGGATAGTTTCTGTTTATTCTGCTGATATATACTTTCCCATTGCACCTGCAGCTCTGGCCGGATATCAAAAGGCATCTGAAACGAGGGTGCACAGCCTGCTGCCTGACAGTTATGGACAAAATCACTGACAGCTCTGAGCCCACATGTCTCTCACAAGCCTGGTGATATATGTCTGCCTAACAGCCAGCTCTAAGAATCCCACACACACTTATTAACTGCCTGGGCTGTCATTTCTCAGCAGCTCACAGACAAGCGGCCAGATGTCTTACACCTGATCTGGTCCAACTGGGCCTCTGAAGATACAACACCAGTTCATTGGAAAACACAGATTTTCTTCTTGTCGGGACATAAGTTAACCCAGCTGTTCACAAAAAAAGGCGCAGTTGTATAAACTTTGGATGTATAAAATTTTATGTGCCATGAAATCCATTGTCAAATGCACAGCTCCACCCTGGCAATGTGCCTGATGTACACAACAGAATTTAAATTCAGATATGTTTGTCTTTTCAACAGGCACATTATATGAACAAACTCTGATTGACCTCTCCATGTACAATTCTAGTGTTAAATATGTGCTTTCTAGTATTGAGAGTTTCTGAGCCTGTGACATGTACTTTCTCCAGTCACACTAAGAGGAAAACAACAACTGTTCTCTTTGGCCAAGAGTCCTGACACAATAGACTGGGCTATGGTAGTGGCCCGTACTGTATGGACAGCACAGTGCATAGCCTATCCATCCTACATTAAAGCTAGTCCTGAGGCAGCAGCTCCTTCTACACCAGGCAGTCAATCACTTCTTGTCTGAGGTTCGTCTACTTCCTCCTTTCTTAAATCCACTACATCTGCAAAAACGAGGGGGAAGGAGGACAGCGGTCAGTGGCAGCCACAGGCTCTCACCACCATGTTGCGGTACTTCTTCAGGATGACATTGGAGCTGTCATCAAAGTAGAGCACTGAGATGCCATGGAGCTGGGTAGGGGCACAGCAAGGCTTGGGCACCGTCTCTGGGTTGATGAAGTGCACCTGTGGTGAGAGGAAGCATACTAGATCATGGAAGTGTTCGTAAAGGCCATTAAAAAGGTGCCCCTCGTCAGAAAGTATTCATGACTTACCAGAGTTTGAACAATAGCATGATTGGTGGCGTTCATGTAGGAGTTGAGAGGGAAGGCGCACTCCCCCTCACAGTAGTATGCTGCATAGCCTTCTGGTGCTATGATCCAGTCCTGATTAGAGGAAGAGCAGATGAGTGTGAGTGAAATATCACTTCTGGAAATGAAACCAAATGAAGTGAAACAAAGGTTCCGTATTTTACCTGCCATCCCAAATCTCTGAAACTGACATACAGCTCGTGCTTCTTGCAGCCCTGCTTGGAGTTGCTAAGGTTATCTGAAATTGAAAACAAGTAAATTAGTCTAGTGCCAATGAATGTATGAAAGCATGCAGGAATTTACAATGGTCAGTTTGTCATTATACAATGAACTCTTTGTGCACTCTACGAGGACATAACTATTTGGTGATGAGATTTGAGGACTTCAACCCACCTGTTGCAGCCTCAGCTGCCTTTAGTGCATCTTGAACAGTCTTCTGGGGTTTGGAGCGGTTAGAGTGGCGCCCTTTGTGGCCATGGGCTGAGCGGATGCTGCGAAACCGCACTTCAGTGGCTTTGAAAAAGGCAACCATGAAGGGCTGCTTGTCCTGGGGCCCATTACCTCCTACCAAACCCACTATACTGGGGTTCATCTTCTGGCCTACAGGGGGAGACAGGAGACAGGAGGGGGGAACAAGAGGTACAAGTCTCACTCAACCATCCCTTAAAAATGACACACAAAAAACACATCTTCTGAGTTTCTCACAAAAACATAGTATTGTTTATCCTAATGTGACCACAATCATAACTCAAAATCTATGACCACTCCCTATAAAGGATTACTCAATATGTGATATTCTTTGTAACCACAGGATTTGAGGTGAATTAAATCATTGCTCTAGACAAAGACTGTAGTGTTTGGACTATGGTTGCTGCTATGGATCCCACCCCATGTCTGCTGGTCCATGGCGGTGACTGACCGTGGCTGTCCTCCAGGACCAGGTGAAGGCCCAGGTTCTGGTCGGGGTTGACCAGCCAGTGGTTACTGGTGGCAGTCAGGTCAAAGACCAGCCAGCCCTCCTCTGCAGCCCACACTACTCGCTGGTCCAGCAGGAACAGCTCCACTTCACTGGGGGGAAGGGGAGTACATACATACAGTGTTTACCCAATACAATTCCACATGGGTTTGCAGCACTGACGGTGACACGGTCCTTTAATACATACACCAGTTTACATTGAATCAGGAGAACAAACCTAATATCATATTTAGCTAATTGATTTAGCTGTTTAAAGATGAATTTGATTAATTCATGATTATAGTTATCCCGAATTTGGACAACCATATATTTTGTGCGACACAAATGAGCATAGACCGTTAAGGAACCAATGCCTTGCAAGTACAGCAGAATAGTGATTTCAACTCAAACCAGTAAGAATGTGAACACCTACTGTAGAGTAACCCCCAGCAAGAGGCAACACACCAAATCATCTGTCCCCCACCATGAGCAACCGTTATCAAAGGAGAACTTTCTTAACATCCCAGATGAAAATTCCTAAACTGATAGAATTCCTCGACTGACGCATGCCAGCTTAAGGGCAGATTTCAAAGACAATAGCTTTGTTTACAGATTGAGTTTCAGACCCCCAGGCAGACCAGGGAGACCGTCTTTTGTCCTGCCCCCTGCTCGTCTGTATGGCGGGCCCTGTGTGCGTCTATGAATGACAATGGTATTGCCCTTAACACCGTCGTCAGTCCCACTGTCACCAATGAAGGGCTACATCCACGTCTGTCTTCTGCCTCCCCAGCAGGCCGAGGCACGCAGGTGCTGGTGGAGAGGAGAGGGCTAGGGTCTAATAAGTCTTCATTCAGAATATCTGGCATGATATTATCTAATCTCAATTGTGGTTTGAGCTATGAAAGCAGTGTGAGATCAACACAGACAGAGACAGGCCGATTGACAGACAAAACAGACAGACAGCAGATGGATGCAGGAATAACCACATAGAGAAAGCCAGTGAAGTGAGGTCATGGCCGATGAGGGTGTTATTTGTGGCTGGAGCTCCATATGATAAATGCAGGCCTCTCGGGAACTGTTCTCTAACCCATTATAATTGACTGTGTGAGAGTAAACCTGCTCTGGAGAGAACAACTCCATTTCTGTAATTGACACTAATGTCTATGTAAACAGCTTTGGTCCTGGAACTAACATCAGCAGACTTAAAGACATAACCTGTGTGGAAATGTAGACAGACGTGGCTGAAGCAGGCACATCTGTGTACAATACATAGCAGCCTAACTACCGGTTTTGATAACCGGCAAGCATATGGTGGCACGGGGTGGCACTGTCTGTTCAGAGTGGAACAACCAGACCGTTTGTACGTGGCACAGACACATTTATAGTGGTGCATCAAGCCTGAGTGCTAAACACTATTGAGATGATTGAGTTGACACATTATGAGAAATTAAGTGTAATAAAGTAAAATAAGTTCAAGAATAAAGGGTGTGATCAACACAAAAAAAGCAGAAAGAGGAAAAACTTCTGGGTGGAACTAGAAAATGAGAGAGGGTAATAAATGACCGTTGAGGCCGTACCTGTGTAAAGGCTCCTGCAGGACCTGGTAGACACTGACACTGAATGTTTCATTCTCGTAGCGTTCCCGGACGTAATCCTTGTAAACCCTGAACTCTGCTGCCGTGACGGCCTCTCCCTCTGGAATACGGGAAAGGTCAAAGCGGAATTCCCTTCGGTGCTGTTGGTACAAGAGATCCCGATCCTGTTCAACTATGGGAGGGAGAGAGAGAGAGAGAGAGAGAGAGAGAGAGAGAGAGAGAGATGGGGTTGGATATATGCTGTATAAATCCAACACAGAGAATAATAAGTTAGTTTGAACTGAAAGAGCGACAGAGGTGAGAAGGTTTTGATAGAGTTTTGATTTGAGGCGTTGGTGTATTATAGATCTACACTTGTGATTCTACCACGATAAATGGTTGATTATTTTCTGCCCCGCTGACACAAACACAACATTAAATAATACTTCTGATCCTCAAAGGGAATCTCTGTAGAAATGTGGAAAAGTCTGACCGCTGTGAGTACAATCAGATGGCCGGCCAGTCAGCGGTTGCAATATCTGTCAAAACTGTTGTTGAATCAAATGGTTCTCTGGTCGTCACTGCGTCACTCTGCCCACATCTCGGAAGCACCGGTTCAAAAATAGGAAACTCCAGCTTCCCTGAGAGAAGTGATTGATCTAAACATCACTGAAGTCAAGTCTGCCATACGTGCCAATGTGGG
>CABFOS010078631.1:7142-17247 GCA_900660315.1 Diretmoides pauciradiatus | reverse complement strand
CTGGGTGCAGTGTGTCCTCACCATGTACACTGCGATGTACTTTATGGTTTTATGGGCATGGCAGGGCAGCGTAGTTTGATGTTAATTGAGTGTGTCTATTCCTGTTGGGCGCTGATTGAGGCCGGCCGGGCTAGTTGGTGTTGAAGGCTGCTGCTGTGTGTTGCTGCGTCGTGTCTGCCAGTGGAGACAGCGTTTCCTGTAACTTGAGGCCGGGCCCAGAAGGCGAACCTGTGGAGGCCGCCCTGGGGGAGGAAATGACACGTTCATTTGAAATTACTGCCAATCCAATGCCGGTCCTTCTCCAGACTAAATTGGCACAGGCAGTGTCTGCCCTCTCAATTAGACTCTCTGTTCACTCATTTTATTCAACCTCTGTCTTTCTTTGCTATGCCTGAAAATAGCAACATAACTGCCACCGCAGACTAAGACAAAATTGATGTTTACTTGTTTAACGTTTTTACTTTTCTTTCTTTTTCTTTATTGCGTGCAGGGGAAAGTGACAGAAAAAAGTCCCGGCAGTACTTAGTATGCACCGCTCTGCCATTAAGCGCCTCTGATGTTTACCTAAATGACAACATTGTTTACCATCATTGTCAGACAAATATTGTGGATTCAGAAATGTATGATTTACTTATTTATATAGGAAGACAAGTTTGAAGTGACAGTCACAGAAAAAAGGTGATCAGGGCGGATTATGGAAAATATTTAGGGAAATGGGTTAAATAATATTGTGAATTTGGCTGAATTCTGTAAACTAAGATATGGTTTGATTGGATTTGGCACTTTGGTTTCCTGTATTCTATGAAATTATTATGTAAACCGTGTTTATGGCATTTTAGTTATGAATGATACCCAGTTTGTCAGGGACTAATCCTCATATTTCCATGAGACCTGAGAGATGAAGGAATCAAGAATGAACACAACTCCTTAATAATCTTCATCATCTTCAATCTAACATCTCTCTCTATTTCTCTCTCTATTTCTCTCAGCATCTGCTGATTGTCATAGTCACGGTTGTTATCTTGGTTGCAATGGCCGCTGTAATGGCTTTTTTTCTCCGCAGTCACTCCCTGTTCATTTGACCTGTGTTATCATTAGTGCTGTCAGGCAAACTCCCTCCTCCCCCACAGTGCTTTTGGCGATGGCCGCTCCAGAGAAAGGGCTGTATGGGGGCAGGATGGGACTTGGGTTGGGACATCATGTAGCCCAGGAGATTGCTGCACTGTGTTCCTTGGCCTTCATACGCAGCGCAGCTATGCTGGAGGATTTGCGGTCTGGATCAATATTGAGGTCATAGCCATTGATGCCACCACCCATCCCAGGACCCCCAAAAAGGCTGCTCATATGTGTCTGTCCCATGTGGCTGGTCCCTGGACTGGGCACACCCAGGAAGTCAGACACTCCCGGACCGTGGGCGTGAGGGGGCATGCAGGAGGTGACAGAGTCACACGGCACTACACATCCTGGCACTGGAGACGCTCCACTGCTGCTTCCAATCCACGAAGGATTCTGGATCTGAAAGAAAAGAATAGGAGTTAAAAGGCAAACAACAACACAGCCTGTGTAGGTTACAGGATTGCCCTATCTATACTATATACAGTGCTTATATAAGTATATTGAATCTTAATTGTTAATGGAATATTGCTGATCATTCATGATGACGACTGTTCAAGTATCATCAGTACCTGTGCATAGTTCTCTGGCCGAGTGAGGAGGGGCAGCTCGTAAGCAGTAGAGAAGTGTGTCCGGACCTGCTGCATCTGGCCAAAGCGCTCCCTCTTCCTCCACTTTGCTCGGCGATTCTGGAACCACACCTGCATTAAAAACAATCCATCAGTAAAAGACTTCACACTTGAATCTCATTTCACAAATCATTCTCATATCACCTACAACCTCCAATATTGTTCTGCAGAAAACAGAACCATCCATTCTTCTCAGCAACACAAAGAAAGAAACGTAACCACAGAAACTGAAGTGAGCTGAAGAAACTGACAGTGGAACCAATAAATTCTGCAGCACATGAAAGTCCAGCCACAGGTTTAAGACTTGACGTGTCTTTAAAGTTCCGTCCACACAGAGCTATTGATGTGAAAATGGTGGGTCTCCCCTGGTGCTCTGCACGATTCAGCTCCGCCCTTTGATACGCAGGCGTCTGCCTCCCTTCAGGCTGCCAGCGTCGACAGATCCACATCTGGGACCGGAGCCATTCATAAATCACTCTGAGAAAGGTGTGCTCTGCCCCACATGTCAACACAGTGAGTCAGATACAGTGGGGAATCTCTCTGTGCAACACATGAAACAAAAGTTAAACTGCTGCCCAGAGATGCTTTTGTTTGTCTGTTTCTTTGTGCATATTGTGGGTATATGAGTTGGTCCATGTAAAATGTTTTCTCTTGAGACTGATGCACATATTATATTGTGGAAAGCGGTGTTGTCAGTGCCTGCTGACAGACCAAGTGCAGACCCTTTAGCCCACTTCTCCTTAACCATGGAAGGCATTGGAGGAAAGCTGGAGGGTTATGAAAGAGAGCAAGATGAGTTTAGTTTGCAGTGAGGATGTTTGGATTTCTCTCAGCCTCAGAGAGAAA
Organism: Diretmoides pauciradiatus; assembly: GCA_900660315.1. Classification (NCBI taxonomy): domain Eukaryota; kingdom Metazoa; phylum Chordata; class Actinopteri; order Trachichthyiformes; family Diretmidae; genus Diretmoides; species Diretmoides pauciradiatus. Next base: position 14,659 of record CABFOS010078631.1, on the reverse strand, counting down.
TCCACTCAAATCATTTTACAGATGCAGGTTTAACCCTATTTACTACACACTGTTGATGCTGTGCAATGCAGTGATGCAGTATATGGTACATTGTGTTGATGAAGAAATCAAAAAATCAAATCGCTACTGGATAGTGATCATACACAGTATTGGATATACACGTAACATCCAACATAACATCCAACACAACAACATAACATAATTGAAAAGCCCATCTGTGATTACAGTACCTTGATGAAGAGTTATCTCTCCTCTAGAGTACAGAAGGACTTTTACAATGGCAGTCTATCAAATTGCAGTAGTTCAGTATGTGGAATACCTCAAGGAAGTTGTCTGGGACCACTCCCGTTTTCAATTTTTATTAAAGAGTTGACCTTTGCTGTGAAAAATGCAGATATAACAATATACGCTGACGATTCCACTGTATATTATGCAGCAATGCCATGAATCAAAGTTTTGTCTAGCGAGTTGAATATTGTATATGATTGGATCAAAACAAATGAATTAGCCTTAAATATATCCAAAACTAAAAGTATTGACTTTGGGTCACGAAATAAATAGTTTTCTAAGCCTAAACTGGAGCTCTCCACATCTGGTGACATACAACAGGTCGACAAAGCTCAATTGCTGAGTTCCTGACAGTCCCCTTTTATGAACTGAGCATATTAATACTGTACAGTTGTTAGAAAAATGGGCATTGCAGTCACAAGAAACTGTTCTTCTTATATACAATCACACATACTGGGTCACGTTTCTAAATCATTCATTTTGTGCCACCTGGACTATTGTTCAAATCTCACACAATTACAAGTTGCACAAACCAGAGCTGCTCTATTAGAACGCACTGAAAAGTAGAACTCCTCTCATCTCTCACCGTTGAGCAAAGGATTTCCTCAAACATGGCCACGTTTTTCAGCTGCACCATTACCTCAGAGATGCCAACATTTTTATACGACCAAATAGTTTACTGCAATAACACACATAACCTCAAAAGCAGATTTGCCAGTAACAGTCACATTGTGAATCAGCCGAAGGACTATGTAAAGGTCATAACAAATTGGAATAATTTACCCCCATATAAAACATAAATCATCCTTTAAAAAGTATATGCAGAGGAGTCTATTGGCAGATGACAGATTTTTAATATTTATTCTGCTTCATATGAGTTACTTCTCATTCTTCTTAAATATCAACTATATATTGATTTTTATTAAATCTGTATTCTACCTAATTGTATGATCAGTGGCTTTGAGTTGTATATGAGTGTATTTTTTTATTTAAAAAAAATCATATCAAGCTTTGTATTTTTATATTAATGTATATTGATGTAAATTAATGTATATTAAGGCAATTTAAGGTTTATCGTGGAATGTGTTATGTACATTATGTCAGGTGTGGACCTCAGGAAGATCAGTTTATTGCCATGGCATCAGCTTTAAATGAACAAATCCTCTTAGCTATGGGCTGTAACTATGACATGAGCCATGAATTCACTTCTCAAATGTTAAATATGCATCACAAATGATCAAATAAACACTTTCTAGGACACCTAATGGTCATATAGTATATCATTAGATTAATGTTCTGTCTCTTAACCAGTGGTACTGTAGCTACCTCGTTAACACACATCTCTTTACATTCCTTAACATAATCAGTTATATCTTACAGTCATATATTTTCAGCACATTTTTCTCCCATCTCAATGCTAGAGAAGGGGAGTAGAGAATGGGAGAGCAAAGGGGTGCTGAGAGTCTCCACATGTTTATCTGTATTTATTTGTTGGTTGTCTGAATCTTATCCTCCCAGGGGGGAAGGGGAAACTTCTTCAAAGAAAAGGAGAGAGCGATGCAGCTTCGACACAGGGGTTTGAACTTGGATTATGGGATGATTCCCATCCCAATCAACTTGTGGTTTTCACAGTCCCTGACATGCAATTTCCCCTCACTCAACCTCTTCAAATCCCTCCTCTCGTCTATCTCACTGTCCCTCACACACACACACACGCACACACGCGCACACACACAGAGTAGTGGAAATAATGGTCCGTGTTGCACAAAGTTGTGAACTTCACAAGAGCAAAGTGTGCAGCGTTATTTTGCCATAATGAGTTTTACTGATGTGTTTGGATGTGGATTGTTATCAAATGAGATAAGGACATCTAAGTGACTGACATATGCACACAAATCTGTCATCATATACAACTCTTATTTGGTTATTTTTCAAAGAAATGAGCTTTTATGGCCACATATGGACACATACATGTTGCTGACGTAAAGAAACGTCCTCTGACTCCAACATTCCACAGGTCAGCTGGTGAGATTAGAGAACAGCTCACCCTCGCAAAGTGGTAAACTGATAGCTCGGTTGTGGCTGAACCCCAATGTCAAGGTGAAGGGTTGTTGCCCTTTGAATTATATCATATGTTTGGAGGGGCTTTGGAGTCGATGTTATGTTCCCCAAGAGAATTTGGGGTCTATTATTGTTTAAGGTTCATCAAATCTTTCCTCTGGTTCTTTTGGGACACAGGTTTCCAAATATAACCCCCAATAAAAAAGTGTAAAGCACATTTGCACATTATACAGTAGTTAGACATATATTTGATGCAGTTATGATAGCGTATTTTGTCTGCAGGTTGCAACAAAATGCTGTACTACTATTTCATAGCTCAAATTACCCCACAGCACACAAAGTCTTCAACCAATCACCTAATGGCTTCACTGTGACGAAGCACTACTCTCTTCATCTTTATCTCACTGTTGTACTCCCACCCCCTGTTCAAGCTCAGCCACTTTCTCGTCCTCCGCCAGCCTCCCTCTCCCCCGCCACCCTTCTCTCTGTCTTTCTCCCTCCTCCCTTTTAAGTCGGAGAGGGGAAGTGGGGATATTGGAAAGTGAGATGGGAGAATGTTCAAACTGGAGCTTGTTTTCATTTCATGTTTAATTTCCTGACGCCTAAGCCCTTGGCTTTCCGCGGCTAACCCCTCTGACCTTTTTAGAGGCGTGCAGACTAGAGCAGTGGACCAAACACACACACACACACACACACACACATCCACCTACAATGTTATATACACCTCTCAAAGTCAAACACAAATGAATGCATTCTTCGGACTTGGACGTACTCTCACACTTAGGTCAAACTTTTTATAAACAAGCAAACAATGTCTGTGCACATATGTGCCCTCTTTCTTGGTTCCCGGGTACTTAGTGTGTCATGTTTCAGAGGGAATGCTCTATGTAGTGCTGCCTTTGAACGGCATTTAGGATTGAGACCCAAAGCCAAATAGTTTGGAAGGGAGCTCATTCAGGGAACATTATGAAGTCAGATGTGTCCTTTGCTGTTCCATGTCTCCTATTCCCCAAACCCCCCAAGACATTTCTGAGAGGAAGGCTAGTGGTATCTCTGCGCAAGTATAATGATATACTTCCAGTTAACACACAGAATTGGTATTACTTTTCATAATGAACAACAGTGAATCATTCCATATGACTCAGTAGTTATTTAGTCTGTTCTCATATCACGTTTGTAGTTATAGTAACAAAACATAATGCACAGTGACTTCATATGATATTCTATGAATCATGAGAAACAGGAGATGGAGCTCATGTGACTGAAACTTGCAGCAGTTTTACATTGAAATAGTGTGGTGGAGGTCGGGTGTACACACGTGCATTAGCCTTTGGCAGCCTGAGTTCTGACTAACGCAGTTACATAGAAGGTTTCAGCAGTAAATAAAGTTTTCATTTTTGGTCAAAGTTTTCCTTATTTACCCAGAACCAAAACCTTATTCTACTCCGAACCAAAATGTTCCTTAACCCTCATGTTAACCCTTGTTTGTGTTGCCTAACCTCAACCTTTTATTTAGTTATTTGATTTTAGCGCATGCATATGTTGCTGGCCAGTGGCCATACATTCGTATAGTATGAGTAAAGGGTATATAACTTTCTGTAAGATACATACAACCATTGTGAGAACACGTTGCAATATAATACCGAGTTCTCACAGCGACAGAGAAATAACTATCTAATTTACCAACTGCAAACACTTACTATCCTTGTTTATTTTATCTAGCTGACATCTGCAAAGAAGGTGGCTCAGAGCTCATGGAGCTCAAAGTGTTTGGCGGTGATACAGTAATTGCTAAAGACGTTGACAGCAAAAGGCAGCTTACAGAGCCATTAAAGAGCTTTATTTATGCTCCAGAGCCAACAGGCAGAGAGAGGCAGAGGGAGAGAGGGAGGGCAGAGTGCACAGTTCCAAAAGCAGCTTTGAAGTCCAGCCGTCTCACCTCATCTCTGTCATCCAGGACCACGGCGATTGATAGACTGCCTCAGCAGTCACTCAGACACAGCCTTCTCCTCCATAAAAAGTCAGCAGCATGGTGAAGTTCAACTCTGAGGTTGAGAGCTAATTGTACTAAATAAACTAGTGGTGGTAGAAGTCACAGATGGGATTATAGAAAACTGTAGTCAACGTCATGAAGACATTCATCATCAAATTGAGGATGAAATTGGAGGACCTTGACACTGGTATTTCAGAAAAAGTACAGAAAACATCTGTATTTTGGATTTCAGTGGTTGTTGTTTCGGAGATGAAAAGGATTCTACAATAGTTTCCCAAACTTCGAGTGCCCTATGGTATTCAACAATTGGCTATCCCTGGACTTTGTCTTGATGGACCTTCAGATGAAATTGTCGGGTTTAGTCTTGATTGCGTGCGCATTTAAGGTCTGATTTTAGAACTATGGGTCAAACCTCACAGTGACTCAGCGGAGTCTGCTGTGTGCCTGTCTTGTGGAAGTTAATTATATTCATCTGGGTATAGATGGGTCTGTGTGAATACAACATGAATGTACTTATTTTACTGTACCACCACAAGACCAGGCCAGGTTCTCTGTCCCTGACTGTGTCTCGGACTACGGTTGGAAATTGAAACTGGCATCTCAAAGTGTTTTTTATATCCTCGCCAAATAGCTTTGATGATTTTTCTTTTTTTCCATGTGTTTTCCTTCCCTCTCTCCAAAGTTGTGTGGTGAAGCAGTTTGAACATGGTAGTACTGGGGAGAAACCCTTGGCCTCTGACCCTTTAGCAGAATCTGCAGCGTGTAAGAGCTAAGAGCCGAGTATTCCCTTAGTCCCACCCATCCCACTCTGATCTGGAATTGGCAGGAAAAAAGAGAGATGGGAACAATAGGCCTTGCTGTCTTGCTGTTCCAAACAATCTCTGTCAAAATGCCAGTGTAACTCTCTCAGCCCTCTGTGTCAGTTCCCTGAGTGAATATTAACATGCTAACATGGAGGACTGATACAGCTCAGCTCGACTCAGGACGTTGTTTAGGAAGCAGTCATGGTTTCTTGTGTTTAACCCGGTGTAATTCCAATGTCCTCACCTGTACACGGGCCTCTGTCAGGTCTGTCCTCAGTGCCAGCTGCTCACGGGCGTACACATCTGGGTAGTGTGTCTTCTGGAAGACTTTCTCGAGCTCCTCCAGCTGGTAGCTGGTGAACGTGGTGCGATTGCGTCTCTTCTTTCCTTTGTTGCTCTCAGCCTCACTTTTGTCCAAAGGGCTGGAGAGGTCTGAGCCCGGCCGCTCGGCGGGCCCCTTTACGCCGGGCTCCTTCAGGTTCAGGTAGCTGCCTTCCATCCCGGGAGGATCACCATTAGGGGGCAACTCCGACTCTGTCAGGCCACTGCTGTCTTTTGCTGTATGTATGCATGTGATTAAGAGAGAGAGAGAGAAAGAGAAACATGTAGGAGTTTAAGAATAACCATATTTTATAGTTTTAATTACACGGTGACATTTGATGTTGACTGATGAAACTGCTCAGTGACCGAATATTACACGACAGAGGTTTCATAGATTTATTATTATTATTGTGAATAAATACATTTGAGCATTTTTACTGTTGAAATTATTATTATCTACAAACATCTTCACAATTTACCTAAATCTCACCATGTACAGCATTTAATGTAACTACCATAGTCATTATTTCTAAACAACTTATTAGAACCAATGTTCTGACCAATTTAGAAGTGAAAAGTACCATATAATGTCAGAAAACAGTCCTGTAGTTGGTGTTTCTACTCTATCTTTGTAATCTTTAACAGAGCAATATTTTCTTCTAAATGCGTGTTGCTGTTGGAGAATGAGGCCACTTGAAACTCAGCCATAGAACTTCACGTTCACGTCAGTAAACATGTCTGCTCCTCGTCACTTTACAACAGCCGCACAAAATGACATTTACCTCAAGCTTACATCACCTCTGTAATGTTGTATTTAAAGGTTCAAAGGCCTCGTCTCTATGCAGCGAGACTCAAAGTTACAGAGAAGAAATGTCCTTTTCTGTTTGAAAGGTATGTCACTACACATTGGTGTGACCCGTGACACAGCCCTCAAAGCCCTATTCCCCATAGTTCGTGCTGCCCTTTCCCTCACATTTCTCAATCACGCCATCTGAAATCTGAACCCCACAGAACCTGCTCCATCTTGAGCTGTGTATGGTCGGCCTTGTGTACTGGGGCGACCACACTGCCACAGCGCTTTGCCTCTCAGATGTAAACAACATTGTGTTTGTCACCTTCAATTTCAAGAGCCTCCATTTTGCGACAGACCTCGCTCTGTTCCTGTCAGCACATGCTGGCTTTTTTGTTTCCTTCTAGGAGATGAATAAAGCTGTCCCTTCTCCTTCAATAAACAAACAGCTGTGTGAATAAATAAGCTGAAGGGCTCTGGTCGTCGGCCAGCAGGAACAGTGTGCTCTGTCAGCCTCTCTATTTGCCTTTCCTGCACATGGGCATGGGGTGCCCCCTATCCTGGGTTGTAACCATATTGGTCAGGAACCAGGGCATAATGGTCTGCTCAACATAAACAGCCTTGTGCAAGACCAACGTGGACTAAGTCCAATAACATTTGTTTCCCCGCCCATGATTTAGTTAATAGTTATGTGTTGCTTGAGGCATTTCCCTTTCATTTCCCTTTGTCACTTTGTTAATAGCAATGGTTGAGTCAACAATGACCTCTTGTCATTCTCAGATACCCAGAACAGTATATCTGCGGAGAGCTGAAGCCTCCTTATGGCACTGGTGGCTCTCTGTTATTTGGGTTAGTAAAATGACTGAATAGTTTAGGAGTGATGAAGCTGGGTGGTGGCTGTCTACAACATGCATGTTTGTTTTCATGGATTAGTATGCCTTTGGCGAGTGTATCCCACATTGGGATGTCAATAGTCATCCCTCTCAACTACAACAGCCCTCCCCTGCTCCCTGGCTCTCAGACCCGCAGCGACGGAGACACTAATGGAACAACACAGCTCACCCAGCTGGAGTTCATGACCTCATATCGCTGTGGCCCACCTGTCAGACCCCCTCACGGTCTCAGCTCAGGCAGATGTTCTGACATCACCATCCCCTGCTCTGGCCTCTTTTTCTAAAGCCCAGTGCAATATTTTCATTCTACCCTGGGGCAGGAGTATGGCTGCAATGTTAAGAAGTAAGACAGGTCAACTCCGGGTTCC
>CABFOS010078584.1:4941-15652 GCA_900660315.1 Diretmoides pauciradiatus | reverse complement strand
AAACGAACCCTGTTTATCAAATCAGTTTGTATTCGTGCTCGTATATTCACGTGCAAACTGCAGACGAACTCTCTCACTCTATCGACCTTCCAGTTACGGCGCAACATTTGGACGTCCCTGCTGCCGCCTGCATGGATCTCACATTCAACATATACTGTGGATGTGTTTCCAATTGGTTTGATTGACACTCAGTTCCCTGTTTGCAGAATCCACTAATATTTGAAGTCAAGAATTTTAAGTCTTGATGATGAGCATGTTACAGAAGCTTAGAAGATAATTTCGGTCATTTTCAATCTGGACTTTATCTTCCTGTGGTTGTGTGTCTACCTGACTGGTGGGAAAAATATTTTTTGAAATTGATCCAGTATTGAGTGAGCACTGTTTTTTGGCAATTAGCGGCTAATGCGGCTCTAACGTTGTCGCCGAAGGGCAAGTGTATAGTTCCGCTAACCGCTAACTGCTGGCACCTACGGACTCGCTCAATACTGGACTAATTTCAAAAATTCTTGTTCCCATTAGTCACAAACACAAACAGACATGAGGGAATAAAGTCCACATTGAAAATGACCGAAATTATCCTTTAAAGACTAATGATAAGGTCACACGTGTTCATGCCTCATCTCAAATGTCCAAATGTGTTGTGTGAAGATTTGGGGCATTTGGGGACGACTGGTCAGTACAGAAAGTGTAAATGTGAGTGTCTACCAAGCCAGTCGGTTCCCTGTATTTTATATGTATGTATTATATTTAACAAAATACTGTGACTGTGAATAACAAAACAGCAAATTTTTCGCAAGTCACCAAGGAAAAAATAGGATTTCTGGCACATTTACTAATATTATTTACCAACTATGAAACCGTACGTGCTTGTTGAGGAGTTTAACAGAGGTTGTTAAGATTTTGAATCACATTGAAACCATTTAAAAATCTGCAATTCAATGAAAAATCACCTTTAGATAAGCTACCACACCACTTAGCTGGGGACATTCGGGACACAGTTTGAAATTGAAAACTCGAACACACAGGAAATTAAATTAAAATCAAAGTTGCAAACAAACTTACTGCTAATCAAGTCAGCACTGGCACAAATGACTAGTGACTGGTTTTAAATTCAATGATCATACGGCGATCTCTACTTTCTGCCACTAATTCAGCCTAATGGATATTGACTTCTTGTCTGTTTCCCCACTTTCTCATGATACGTTTGAAAGCGGCATTAGAAATCCTTGTGGATCCAGTCGTACAATCCTCTCTTTTCCTTATTGTCCCGTGCGTGCAACTTTCTGACAGACCCGTCGTTTAGTTTGAAGCGCTCTCCATTTTCACAATCAGTTGGGAGTGTTAAAATCTTGCAGTTTGTGGCTGGCGTAAGTTGAGACACATGAACGATTTCCACAGTAGTAACTATGTTTAGATACAACAAATCTATAACATACCGTAACAAAACAAAACGTCTACATTGAGCTACAGTATGTAACATCAGATTAACCAGTAAACAGCCTATATAACCTGTATCTCCTATATAAATAAACTGGTAAAACACACAGGCCTCCTATTATAGGCAAATAAGTGTATGGAGAATTGTGTAACAATGTGAAATAGCAATTATTTGTTATGCTGCTGTTCTCTTTCCTGTTGAGACTGTAATATGAGACATTTGCATTATAATCAAGACGCACTGATATAATAATATATGATATAATGATATAATTAATAACCCTATGGTCTAAACATCATGCTGCTAGAAAACTGTATCTGTACATACAGTCTTGAGATGTAGAATAAACACCCCAATCCTCTATCTGAAAACGAAGACATTTTGCAAATCAATGTGTTTGTATCTTGCTTAAGAAATTAGAGCAAATGCATGGAAACACACATATGGATTATACATTTCTGGACATTTCACCTGTGGATGTTGTTTTGCCCGGATGACACCACTCCTACATTGGCCATAGATAGGACCTGGTTGCTGAGCGCCTGGCTGGTGGTGTTTTCTGTTGCCATGGCGATGGTTGCCGAGGTCTCATTCATGCCCTGCAATTTACCTGATCGGATGCAAAGTGTTTACACGTCAACTGAGGACCGCCGTGTGCAAACTTGTGCTAAATTAGATTTACTTGCCTAGTTTACAACTTGTACAGGCTACACAAACACCTTGCAGATACTTTGGCCGTAGTTATGTCGCTCGCAGTTAATGTGTTCTTAGTAGTGAGGACAGAATGGAGATGAATATGCACAAATTAGGTAGACATGAAGGAGGTCTTAAAAGGCAAATACAATGAAAACATGTTCATTAAAAGACCTAATTAACTACAGTCTATTGGCAAAGCAGCAATTTGCTAGAAAGAAAGTGGTAGGTCTCCTAAATCAAGCTCTTCTATTCAGTCCCTTTTTTGTCTGCTAGCAAGGTGTATTCAGTAGAGCTCAAAATACAGGGAATGAAGATTAATTAAAAGGCAGAAGCGGCGTTTAGCAGGCACTTAGAGCAGACTGATGGCTTGGATAAGACTACACTCTCAAAGGCTGCCACAGGTGGAAGGGCGGAGGGATGGGGGGCATTTAGGAAACCAGGGCTTTTATTTGCTGCTACAAGTGTGCAAAAGTTTATTTGAGGCAGGCTATTATTATTTATTTCTGCATGTATATACAGAATATTGTGAATGAATAATGCATAGTATAAAGAAGGAAAAAACACACATTTCTACTATTTCTGACAGACGTTACAGCGCTTGACAAGAATTACTTTGACTGTTTTGTTAACAACGAGGCAGAAGCTGTTGAGTCGGCTCACCTTGCTCCTTGCTGAAGTCCTGGTCTGTCATGGTGATGGGCATTAACAGCTCTCCTACGGCAGGCTGGATGGACACACTGAACTGATCCTCCTTTGTGCTGAGGGAGGAAAACAACAATCCACGAGTTCAATCCAAAATGATTAGTATTTTTTGCTTTCTACACTACAGGAAGGGTTCACGTACAGGAGGACTCTCTGCCGGAAACTCTCTCCACTTTTAATCATATCCCAAATCAAAATATGGTGTTTTTTCCTCCAGTGTTTTCTATACAAAATGCAAGATTCCAAATATATTTCAGAACTTTATAACTTTCATAACTGCACCTTCTTAATCTCAGTCCTTTTTTCAAGAGTTCAGTCAATCAGTTTGAGAGTAGAAATGTCTAAAATCCAAGGAATTAAACATGAAGACTAGTAGTGGGGAAAAGCAGAACCTCATCTATTCAAACCACAGACAACAACCACATACAATTTTAGTCAAATCAAAATGCAGACTGCTTCAAGAGTAGGTACCCGTTTTATTTACATTACTTTAGAAGTATAATTTGCAGTATTAATACATGCTTAATTGTTTAATGTTGTCAATTAAATGCAGAATTAATTTGTTTCAAAATGAAGTAATTTGTTTCAAATTGAATTAATTTACTAATTCATTAATTTACTGAATTAACACTGAAAATATACGGCGTTGTTTTATTATAATTGTTAAGAACTGTATACCTACTTTTGAAACACCCTGTAAACATTCCATTGATTGTGCACCAGTGTTTGAATTTCCAGTCCCTGCAGTCTGAATATGTGTGCTCAGGTTTCATATGTTGAAGAAGCTTTGCCGTGGTATACTGCAATGTAGTTGAACATAACTAATCCAAACAACCTCCGTTCATTGCATAACGTTTTCTGAATTGGGCTTGTAAACATGTTCAGTGAAATGATGATTAAAATGGTGTTATTCAAAACCCTGTTCATCTGAATGAATGAAATAACAGCTATGTGGCATTTGTTTGTGTATTAAATGCTTCTGCTCTGTCTGCAAACCACCACACTTTGTGATTGGCATTTTGGGACGGATTGATTCCCCCCGTCCCAAACAGATTTTCTGATAAGGTTATTGATTGGTTGAGCAGTGCTGCCAATGGCATTCAGCAAGTTGATTTGGGCCGGGCTGATTACTGGAGGAATAATTGTTATCCGAGTGAACCGGGATCAATCGTGGCTGATGTCTCACCTGGGAGTGCTGGCACAGAGAGGGTAGGAAGAAGAGATTTAGCAAAGACGAGGTGAGAAAGGAAAGTGAAAAGGTAAGGAAATGGACTTAAGAGAAAGAGACAAGTAAAGGAGAGACGGTGATGAATCTGAAGACAAAGTGCGGGAGCGGGAGAAACACTAGGACAAAGAGGTGGAGAAAAAGATGTACGACTGAAGATCTGAGAGGCAACAACACGCTAGCTGTTGACGCCTCGGTACGTATGAGTAGTTGTCAGGTTGTCTTACCATAACTGGAAGTTGGCTGCTTGTGTCGAGTCGCTGAAGTCAATACCCATGGAAACTGTCACGGAGGCCTCTGGCTCCAGTCGATCTGAGAATGGAAAAGAGGGGAGGAAAGAGGAGCACAGAAAAGGAAGAGTGAGTGACAAGGGCATAGTGGGCAGAGTGGGGAGGGATGGAGCAAAGGGAGAGAGGAATGGGGGGGGCAGCAGAGTGGAACAGACAGGCATCCACACCACTTGTGTTTTCTACTTCACAAAGCAAGGCCACCGTGTGTGAGAAATCTATCCTTCAATCTCATTCCCCGCACCTCTACCCAAGGAAAAAACATGAAGGACTAGCATATTTCCAAAACAACAGGCTTGTCAAAGAGGGCGTCGGCATCAAGAGGGATGGGGTGAGGGAGACAGGCAGAGTGGGAGAAATGAGTATGCGAGCTTGAAAGAGAGTTAAGTGTAGCCAAAATACTGGAGAAAGAAGAGAGAGTCTGGACAGTTGAACGGAGGAGGGGGAGGGGAGGACGAGCTGGAGGAGACAGAGAGACAGAAACATCCTCCACGCTTCTCTGGTCAGCCTGTGTTTCTCTCTCCATGGAGCAAGGCTATTTTCCTGTATTACTCTTTCCACAGACATGGAGGAGAAGCCTAAGGGCTCCAGAGGAAATCCTCCGAAAACAAAGCCATCATAGACTCACTTCCAATCCAGCCTTCGCAGCTTTCCCCACTAATATCCTCTTTTCTTGTCTTACTCATTTTGTTTTCTTTCCCCCTCCCATTCTGTCTCAATTTTGAACCATAAGATAGATAGTTAGAAATATAAGGTTGCTTATTATATAGGAGAGGGATAATACAGCACAAGGTGTGTGGTTATTGAAAAATAATGCCTGTTGATGGGGCTGCAGTGAACAAACAACCTTGTACAGTAGCAGTAGTCTTATATAGGGATGGGGATTGTTAATTTGCATTGATACCATTATCGAGAGTCCTTAACAAAGCTTGATAGAGGTTGGGTCATGCAGCTTGACAATGACCACAAACACATCTACAACAGAATGGCTTAAACAGAGTCTAGATCGTAACCCTTTATTTAAATGTTGTGGCATGACCTGAAGCAAGACGTTCATCAAGACATCCCAAAAATATCACTGAATTGAACCAGTTCTGTCAGGAAGAGCGCTCCAAAATACCTCCTAACCGAGCAGGTCTGGGGTCTGTACTACGAAGCAAGTTGATTATATCAAGGATATCTGTGGTAGCTGGATGAAGTTAACTTAACATCCTCAATCACACTGAACCGGTACCACGAAGGTTATCAACTCGTTAACTTAACTCAGGCTTCCCCACTTGAGGTATGTGCACGTTCACATAAAAGGGACGGGGTTTGTAACAAATAGCCAATCACATGCAACATGGACACACCCAGGGCCGCAGATTTAATATAAAATAAAATTAGCTATTGATCACATTGAACTATTGAGGAAATTAGATTAGCAGCATCAGTAAAACGATTCAGCAGTGAAAAGAAATAGAGAATAAGCACCTGTAGAATATAAAAATAAGAACTAAAAATAGTACAAAACTAAAATAAAGGCAATAAATTAGACTATGAACAATTGTGGGATTGTGGAAACATTGTGCCGACACGTTCAGTCGACTGGAGAAGTGGGAAGTTTGGGAAAGAAATATTTCTTTCAACAAGAACAAACTATGATTGTGAATGAAAATGAGCAATACAAAAATATAACGGCAAAAAGTAACTGAGCTTCTGCTAGAGAGGGAAACAAACAGATAGTATAAATGATGTTGTAAAGTAAATAGGCTGATCATTGACCGTCACTAAGTCACAGAGAGGATATTTCTCATTGATCCAGAACAATCTATTGCACCGATCACTCTCCAGACTCCTAATAACTTTCAGCTCACTTATATACTGCCCGATGCAACAGTAAATTTCATTAATTTAAACCGCCTGGTATCTGATAGAAGCCTCTTTTATAACCAGAGTGGCAAATCACCTAGAAACGCTACAAACATTTATTATACCTCTAATATAATAAATCCTTCTGTGGGTCTGACGTCATCGCCCTGTGAAAACTCTTCTTACCATCTGTTCATTCAATAGTAGCCTATCACTCTCTACACTTCATTTGGATGCAATGTTTTTGTTCATATCTGGTTTAGTTAACAGACTTTTACCCCCCAACAAATGTGTGTTCACGGTATCCTCTAGGAGTGATGACGCCAGTTGTTCCAGGGAGCTGATTGGTGAGGAGGCGGGCTCTTTATTCGTTTTGACCTCGAACCCCAAACTTAATCTGCTCTGGAGCAGGTTACACTCCGGTAAAAAGTAACCCACCTTTGTGATACCGAAAAACCCAGGATTAAACCTGAAGTTACCTCGCTAACCCAGAATCCAGCTCCGTAGTACAGCCCCCTGATCAGCAACTACAGGAAACGTTTGGTTGAGGTTGTTGCTGCTGAAGGAGGTTCCACTGGTTACTAAACCTCGTGGTTTCACATACTTTTTCTAATCCAAGCAGTCAACGTTTGGACAATTTGTTCAATAAAGACATGTAAAAGTACACATACATTTTAGGAGCCATGTAGGCAGGAATGCAGGTAAATCAAAAGGATTCATAAACTTCTCATAACTGTATATGCTACATGCACACCGCATTAGATACTGTGTGAATTTGCACTGCTGATTAATTCATGAATGTAAACAAACTTAGTTAAACAGTTCACAAAATAGTTGGCGTGTTATTCATTCAGTTTGGGATATGCAGCACTAAAGACCAAAGACATACTAGCGTCAGTTGGCAACAGTCAGGTAGTTACCAAGCAACTGGCTAGAAAGCTGTAAAGCTTTAGAGACTTGCAGTCAGCAGTGACCAAATGACTCATAATAATTTACTCTAGAAAAAAAGGTAAATAATTGTACAAAATGGAATGATGCAAAGCTGTATGAAGAGCCATTGTGCAATATTTTGTTATTGTTATTGTGTGTTTATTGTGTGTGTTTATTTATCCCTTACATAACACACAGAACGATGCTAGATAAACTATAGTCTGTATCCATGCTCTGCAGCCGATGCAAACCAACTCTAGCCACCCCCTCACAGCTCAATCGATCCAAATTACCCACTGTTTGGCTGCTTGAGTTCCTTCAATGCCCAATCAATCCCCTGGAATTGACGGTTTTAACATGCTCGAGTGCACACCAGTCTTTTTGTGTGTGTGTGTGTGTGAGTGCGTGTGTGTATAAGGGGGAAAAAAGAGAGA
The DNA here is from genome assembly GCA_900660315.1 of Diretmoides pauciradiatus. NCBI lineage: Eukaryota > Metazoa > Chordata > Actinopteri > Trachichthyiformes > Diretmidae > Diretmoides > Diretmoides pauciradiatus. The sequence continues at coordinate 8,089 of CABFOS010078584.1, read as the reverse complement.
AATCTTGAGGGAGCACCGGACGTGGGGGTATATTGAGGGTAGAGATCATAAAAATGCGTAAGAAGAGATATGGAGATTATGTTTGCTTGTCCTGATCAATACACATGAACTGAGATTAGCTGAAGTAATTTTGGCTGTTTTAGGATTGGAGGAATAGGTGGGGTCATTTGATGGCCGGATAGCAAACAGGCTTAGAGGTTTCTGATATCATAATCATTTAATGCGAAAAAATAAAATAAAAAAATTCAAGGGACATCTGCAGAAATTCCAGAAAGTGTCAGGAAGCCGTTGTTCCTCTATATGGGACCGAAGAAAGTAGGATTCACATCAAACAGTGTGCAGATTAAAAACAATGTTAATTTAAGACTTTTGAACAGAGATTTTTAGCTGTACTTCCTATGGAAATAAAAGGCACACTCAAAGTCTGGCAAAATGGTGTGATATTTTAGTATTTTTTAGTATATGGTCTATGGAACCATACATTTTAAAAATAAAATATCAATATCTCCTACACAAAATTGTCAGACTTGACCGTATATCGTTTAAATTTTCTTAACATTTAGCTTTAGAGCTGCTACTAGTTCTCATTTCTCACTTGCTTGTCGCCCACTATCTCTCAACATGCTAACGAGTGAAAGATCTACCAGGACCACTTGGATGATTTTGATGTCTGTTCTCGTCACGTAACTGGTAAGTTGACCAACGGCCCAGTCTACAAAAAAGTGTTTTTTATGAAAGGGATTGTTTATATTATAAAGGGATAGTTCAACATTTTGAACTATATAAGAAGTAGAAATAAAAACGCAAAAATTAGACGTTTTAGAAGTCCGTTGCCCAGGAGTTTGTACGTAATTTCAGCTCGAAATCACTGCGCTGTCAAGACATAGGTCCTACTATAACTGCTTCTAAAACAACGTTACGCATTTTTATTTCTACTCATATTACATACACTAGATACAACGTGTAAATGAGACAGCTTTGGAGTTGTTGGACGGTGTGTATTTCTTCACTTTTGACAGAGCCAGGCTAGTGGAGGCAACCGTTTCCAGTCTTTGTGCTAAGCTAGGCTAACACACCAGTTTTATTTTTCTAAAAACTGATCACACAGAAATGAAAACGATATCGATCTTCTCGTTTATCGACTCGGGTAAGACGGAAAACCAGTTTATTTCCCAAAAATGTTGAACTATCCCTTTAAGAGTGAACCGTTTTACATGCCTGGTGCACATACTCACCGATGGTGTTAAAGCAGTGGAGGTTAAGGCTGGCGGGGCTCCTGTCTCCTATGTGGATCTCCTCCAGGCTGTGGTCAGAGCTGTTGGTCAGTGTGACCTGTACAGTCACCATGCTGGGCTGGTACAGACAGGGCTGTCTGGGGAAATGGTACTGGGCTGACAGACCCTTCCCCGTCATGTGGTGAAGCAGCTCATGACTCTTCACTGGGCCAAATGTTGGGATGCTGACCTAGAAGGGAGAGAGAGTGAAGGAGAGGGAGCGAGAAAGATCAACCTTTGTATAATGTAATAGTTGGTATGCATATAGAGACTTTGTTAAAATGGTAACGAGAGAGGAACAAGCTGCAGTATGGACCGGAGCAATCAGACTCTTTGCTGAATAAAAAAACCCTGAGTGCAGAAGTAGAAAAGAAAGACTGAGAAAAATAATACATGCAGAACATTGTCTAGAAACGTTAGAGCTCTCGACATCAACACAATATCCAGGGATGGGCATTTAAAATTACAGCGCTAATGCATCCAAACAAGCCTATAAAAGAGGACACGTAATTCAAGAATGCTGGTCTTCCCATAACTAGCGTCACTTATATTCATGCACCAAATTCAATCAGTGGCCAGGATGCGCCACTTCTGAGTGGAGCAGGGCAGATAACCTCGACAACCCTCCCTTCATTAACTCTGTAGGGTAAAGAGGGCCCCATTTTAGCGATGTCCTCAATCAGCCCGGTTAGATGAAAATGGGCTGGATGCAGTCAAAGCAGCCCGAATAAAAACAACCCCTAATGAATGGAAACACAGGAGCCTGCATGGGCCAAATCTGCCATTCACAGCCTTATTTAGGGGGCTTTTACCTTTTCAGGGGCAGGAAATTGCATTACCTTAGCTTGGGTGACGGAGACACAAAGGAGATAGAGAATTTATGGGTTTAAGTATTTGCTTTTGATTTATTTCTCCCCTCAACATTAGCATCTCTTGTTACTTGAATGAACAGTGTTCCTACTTGGCGGCTTTCAGTTTCCCACAATGGTCTTCTCTTGTCAATAGGAGCTGCAGGGTGAGTGGGCCCACAAAAAGCAGCATCTACTAAGACGTATTGTCAGAAATAACAATGTTCACATCAATGTGCACTGTGAAATTCAGTCAAATCCTACTGTATCTACATTTGTCACCCTTAACCGTAATAAAAACTGTTAGAGAAACTACGTCAGTGACACCTTTTACAACTTTCTTGACTCATTCATTAAAAGTGAGTGAGGTCCTTCTGTCACTGAGCAACAGCGCTGTCTAAACATCAGGACTAATACGGCACCTTATTGTACTCTAGGATACTTAGCGCTCTAACACCTCGATACACCAACGCATAGCTAATACCCAGACAGATGGATATCGTCCTGGTGCAAATGAAGGGGTGCAAATGGCTATTTAACACACACACACACACACACACACACACACACACCTATTTTCCCAGATGAGTAGTGAGATTGACAGAGCGGAGGCCAAAGGTGAGAGAAATAACATTCAATTTTTGCAGAAAAACAACATGAAAAACAACAGCAAGTGGTGTTAATACAGATCCAATACATGTCTAAATTAATAAGCAAGGCATGTGAGCTAATTAAGCTAATTGAATAGGACTATTAATAAGATATGAAGAAACACTGCGCAGGCACCCAGGCACACAACTGCACGGCACAGTGTTGTGGAGTGTCAGTGCGCGGTGTCTGATTGGTCACAGGGCTGGTCACACAGGCATTATGTTCTAACTTGGGTGAGAAATGTCACGGGCGTGTGACTACAGAGAATCAGGGTGACATGCAACAAGGGCTGAGAAGATGAAAGTCAACATGTTCCCTCTAGAGAGTGAGATTGCTCAGGAGAAATCCTCAAAAAAACAAAAACTATTTCACTCA
>CABFOS010078562.1:0-10529 GCA_900660315.1 Diretmoides pauciradiatus | reverse complement strand
ATACACACACACACACACACACACACACACACACCCATACACACACACACACAAAGATACATAACACTGTTTACTATAACACAAACCACAACTCATTCACACACACACACTGCATACAGTAGTAACCACGTGAACAATGTATTCATGGCCACACACATGCACACAACCAAAACTACTCACCACACCAGTGACCCAAACCTCCATCTGAGCTCCCTGCTAAGACGAGAACAAAAGACAACACTTCAGCAACAGTAAAATATGGTTGTGGACTGTTGAGGTCCTGAGACAGCAGCCTAGCCACCATTCACACAGAGGGTTAACTGTATTTAATCCTCAGATAGGGTTATCCCATCCGGGTAGATTATTCATCTCAATATGGGGTTAACCCAGCTCTCAGTGACTCCTGGCCCATATAACCGTGGGAATCCAGAAGGTAGCGGGCCGGCACTGGCGCTGGTAAGCTGTCAGGTTCTAGTACAGATTACAGTAGGTTTTGTCCTCAGATGTTCTGGTGGGAACTATAGTTTTACAAGGACAGGTGATGGTGTTTTTATATATGACTCTTTATTTATGAAATAAAAGGTTTATGTCAACCTGATAAAAGAACAAACTCTAACTAAGTAATAGGCTAATCTGCACCATTTTTATATAAATATGAAGTAGGCTCATTTTGCTACTGTCTGTCACAAATTGATATTGATATTGAACACAATAGTGATTCAACCTATAAAATAAAAAAGTATTTCTTGCAGTTAAGTTGCTGGTGTCTCATCACTGTTTTTGGTCTTTCCCCTCCAGAGCCCCTGGAGGTGCTGCAGGCGATGAGAGGTTACGTCCACAACTTCTTTGGCTGCAGAATTTGTGTGGAGCACTTTGACATCATGGCGCAGGAGACTATGGCTGAGGTGAACTCTCTGTCGACAGCAGTCCTGTGGCTGTGGTCCAGACACAATCGCGTCAACAACAGACTGGCAGGTAGGAGCCAGCAGAGTGATGTGGACTGTTTTCAGAGTCTTTTTCTGGTGGATGGTAGTGGTGAATTTGATTCTCAAACATGTTACTCTTCATAGCCGTGTCAATTTCAAAGCTCGATGACATTGTTTTTTTCTTAAGGTCCTATGTCTGGCATGTTATTGTTTCCCATAAACCCCCGATGCTTCCTGTCACAAAGAGGATGTTGCTACCTGCCCCCCCTCTGGTGTTGCTCTGTGCTTATGTTTGAAGAGCAAGTAGAAGGAGAGTAATAGCCTTTGAGAATAGCGAATATGGAGTTGAAAATATGCAGTTAAAATAGTGGAACTGGAATACATTTGTGTATCACTTGCAGAGTAAACATGGTTCCTGCTTTGTGCGCTAAAACCTCTTTATGTGCCACAAAGCAATCCAGCAGACTTCATGTGGAATCAAACCCGTTGGCACAAAAAAAGTGTAAAATGCAAAGTAGAGTCTTCTTGTCTTGTTGCAAAATTAATATTGATGTTAAAATCTTACATGTACCTTTAAAAAGTAAAGGGTATAAAAATGATATATATGAGGATTTGAGGGTTGGAGGATTTGACATTTTCTGAATGTTGGCATGGCAAAACAAACTGTAGCTTAACTGGCACAAACTGGCACATTGGCCAGGCTGTCTGTTGAAGGTAAACTGTTTTTGCTGCTACCAAACGTCTGCTTCTCTTCAGTTGACACTCGCTTTTTTCATCATATTCTTTCCTTTCTCCACACACCTGGTCAGTAAATCCTTGCGAGGGCTTCAGACCAGAAGCAGAACAGATGTGTAGCGGGATTTACGCGCACGAGTCGTAGCCGGGCTGTTCACACTACAAGTGTATTTCTAGCCAGTCCAGCAGCCCTCCATAAGTAAAATGCACTGGTGAAAATAGACTGTACTTAGATTGTGCTGCAACAGTCAAAGCATCTATCTATCTGAAGTATTTCCTGTTCCTCTGTTACATTAGTAGGTTGATGATCACAGATATATTTCTGTACTTCTGTGGTGGTATGATCTGTCTGCAGTGTATTTCCACTGAACTCCCCATGCCATAGGCTCAACAACCAAGCCGGCTCTGCTGCACGTCCTGGTGTGAACAAGGATTAATACAACTAGAGAGGGTGAGGGGGGTGAGGGCGGGAGGAGGAAGGGTGCACCCTCAGATCAGACACCAGCTGTCACCCTGTCTTAGTCCTTCGAGTATCATCCGTTTCTGCCTCACCCATTTTCTCCTGAACGCCCCGTCCTCCATCCGCCCCCTTCCTTCTCACCTCACCAGTCCTCAGCCGTCTCTCAACCCATTCATGTCAATCTGCTTGTTTTCATCCTTGTTTCCACTAATTCATACACAGGGAATCTGCAGATTTCCCAGGGTTTCTCTCACCAAACTCTCATTAATGTATAATGGGAGATCTCACCCTTTATATACATTTATTAAATATAAACATTGTTTGTTCTTCTTTGTTCTCTGTGTGATGTATCAATGTATTGTATTCTACATGTTAACGCATCAGTCTTTAGTATGAGCACTCAACAGCTCTTCAGCGTCCCTCCTCCCCTGTCTGTGTTCATATGGTTTTATTAGGCACAGGGATGTCATTAACAGCCCACTTTGTTAAATCACTGTTTTGTTTGTGTTGACTGCCCCCCTCTTCTATCTCAGGGACAGCTTGTGTCCTGAACAGCAGGGGCCAAAAGGACACCCGTCCCCGCATGTGTCTGCTACACACTTAAACACTATTCAACCCCCATCCTCTCTCTCTCTCTCTCTACTTTCCTTCCCTTGGGACTCATGTCCTGTGCTTGACGAGTAGTAGCACAGCATCCTCCTAGGATGGGTCCCATAGGAACCAGACCTCTTTGCCCACACACACAATTCCCAAGATATCATGTGACAGCAGGTGGCACACCCCATGACACAAGCCACCCCTCCCCCCCCACACACACACCACACACACACACACACACACAGAGCCCTCAAATCCCTCCTGTCAAGCGTGGGTTCAAGTTGTGGCGTGTGGCAGGGAGCGAGATATTCATAGTAGTGGGGTCCACAGGGGATAGGTTGGGTGGATCAGAATGAGAGAGAGGGAGGAGCTGGGCGTTTGGCTGTGTTAGTAGCAATGAGTGGCGGTCTCTCCCTAAGGAGAGCACGCTCCATCCCTCCATCCACTCACCCCCTCCTCTTTTCCTAAAGTGGAGCTCTTTAGCAGGTTCCCTGCCCCTCCTTTCAGGAGCAGCCATGCATGAAGGAGTAGCTATTTGTAAAGCAGCCGAACAATTAATTTAGCTGGCAACAAAGAGGCCCCAGGGCCTTCGGCCCAGCAGCAGCAGAATTAAGACTCATGGCAGCTCAGTCCTGTTGCTGCTTGTCAACAGGCTGAGACAGATGCACATATCTACAGACAAAAGAGCATAGCCACAGTAGGCCTGGCTGACTCTGCCTTCAGGACTCTGTGTGCATGCGTGCATGTACAATACATGCGTGTGAAGAACTGCTTGCATCATGTGTGCATTTTCCCATGCAAAAATAAACAATCCAATGTCCTGGATTGGTTTTTGTCTTAGTTGTTTTAATGAGCAGAAATACTCACACACCAGCCGCACTCCACCGTATCCATTATGGCTCCGTATCCTGTGCACTGTAGGTTATCCTCACTTAAAGAATTAGTGCTGAGGAGGCTAGTTTGACATGCTGAACAATACATATTTATATCTGATGAATATGTATGCCCAGCGATGACATCTCCCTGACAGGCCATTGTGGCAATCTCAATATGGCTGGTATGGCTAAAGTCACCCTGGCCGCAAACGTGGCAAGCTGATTAGAATAAGGAAGGAGATGTGAGGTGTGGTGTGTGTGTGTGTTTGTTTTTGTGTGTGTTTGAGAAAGCTCTCACCTGCTGCTGAAATGTGTAAAAGCCCCCGCTGCACACACACAGCAGCCCATCCAGGACACAGTAAAATTGATGTATCCCTTATGTAAAGTGCTGTATGCAGAGTACATACACACATGCATATGACTGAGATTAATCTTGAGTGGGGGAGAGAAGGAAGGAGAGAGGGATGGGGGTGGAGAAGGATGTAAATTGACAACGCTGTAAAGTGACAGACCTGCTGCTGCTCTGCTTTTCTCTCTTCTTTTGAGCACACACACACACACACCCACACACACACACACACACACACACACACACACACACACACACTGGCCTGTTGTGGACAACAAGCAATTTATTACCAGATGCTGCCCTGTGCGTGTTTGTGTGCATGTGTGTGTGTGTGTGCGTGTGCATGCGTGTGTGTGTCCTTGTGGGCATTTGTGTGTTAGTGTGTCCGCCGAGCTTGTGGGCCTCGTTATTTGTGTGTGTGCATTTATGTAGGTGTGTGTATATCAATTCCTCTGCCAGTCATGTGTGCAGGGTATGTGTGAGAAAGGAGGGGTGTTGGTGGCCAGAAGCTTGGTGAAAGAAAACATGTAAAGCAGAAAGTTTCTAATTCATTAGAAGGGCAGTTCCCCTCGGAGCCTCCTGCTGCTCTCATGTTCAATTTGGAAATTGGAAATTGGACTGCCTTCAAAGGGCTGTGGAGGTTGACGGGGGTCCAGAGCACTGAGGTCCACCTGACCGCGTGTGTGTGTGTGTGTGTGTGTGTGTGTGTGTGTGTGTGTGTGTGTGTGTGTGTGTGTGTGTGTGTGTGTGTGTGTGTGTGTGTGGTAGCTAGCTAGCTGTCCACTTTGGCGACATCTATTATCTCACCACCCCTCCCGCTGGGACATCCCAGAAGCCCATTGATCATTGTTAGACCCTGTCAAACACACACAAATATCATCCCCCAGATTACATGCGCACAAACACTCCATGCGTCACAACCACACACACGCATAGATGATTTACATATACACACATGCTCTTATACGCATACATACACATATGCATATAGGCACTTAGTTTTTATGAGCCTTGTGACAAGATCAAATGGGCTCAACACAGATTGCATCCAGTCTCCAATGCACCTTCTCAAGTCAATGCACCAACAAGAAGGATATAAGTAACAACACTTTCTCATATTATGCGGTTATATGGCATTGAAAAGTCATTAAAATGTAAAATGTATTAAAAAACAAAACAATAATCTTCCCTTACTCGTAAAGGATAACTTTGGTATTTTTCAGGAAATAAACCGTTTTTCTTTCGTGAGGAGTGAGACCTCTTGTTGCAGCTGTTGTTGTGGCTAGTTGTAATACAAATGGATGATAACACAATAACAACAGACCGGATCAAGCGAAAGGTAAATAAAAATGTTTTATTTCTCTGTCGGGATCCTGTCAGACACTTATAACAGCAATCGGAGTCTGTCAGTGGCAAAAAAGAGAAGTTTTTAGAGGACTACACACTTGCCCCGAAGTGTTAGGTTTTAGACCGATTCTCTAAGCTAAGCGATAACCGCTAGCAGCTACGGACTCGGTCAATACTAGAACAATTTCACAAATTCTTGACACACGGCCATGGGACAATAGGGTCCAGGTTGAAAAATACCGAAGTTATCCTTTAACAAGCAAAAAGACAAACCATATCGTAGAATACTTAGTCTCCTTCCCAATAACAAAGTGAATAATACATTCACCTAGTTCCTCTTCCCCCCGTCTCTCCCAGGAGCATTGAGTGAGGACCCACACTTCCCTAAAATCCAGTGGCCTTCACCGGACATCTGCTCCACCTGCCACGGGGTGAAGAGAACCGGGGAGCACAGCTGGAACCAGGAGAAAGTCCTCTCCTTCCTCCTGTCCTACTTCTCCTCCAACAACCTCCTCACAGGTACAGTATAGACCGCTCATGCAAAAGCACAACACTGTGAAAAGTACGATTGTGTTGTATTAAACCAAAAAGAGGGGAAATCCTTGCAAACGAGGTATACCACTCACAGTTTTAACATTATTTGACCTTTTTTTGCTACTATTAATTCCACCTTTAGTAAATTTCTTGCTTTTACATGAATACATTTACACAATCTGTAACTAGCTGTAGCATGTTAATTGGCCTCTGGCACTCAACCAAACCTCAACCATTTGAAATTCAACCATTTGTATATTTTTTTTTAGAAATGTGTAGGTCTAAATGTGATAATAATGCCTTTTTTATTTCTGAAAAGCTTAAGTAGGAGTATTTCACCAAACAGCAGTGATTTGTTTCTTCCTCCTAGCTGCATTGAATGGTGCCTTGAGGGCTAATACAGTTGACTGACCGTCTCCCTCCTTTTCCCTTTCTCCTCTTCCCTTCTCAGACTACCTAGAAGATGAGAGCCGGGTGCTGGCAAAACAGAGGGAGCAACAGCAGTTAGTCCGGGAAGCTCAGAAACTGTTAGAAAGAAAAGCCAGGGAGGCCTTGGACTCCATTACCCAGCCTCCATCTCCACCCACCCTGGAGGAGGAGGAAGAAGAAGAAGAGGAGGACGAGGAAGAAGAGGGAGCACAGGAGGAGACGGTGACAGAGGAGGAAGAGGAAGGCGGGCAGAGAGCAGCAGCAGAGCATGACATAGGGGTTAAGACATCTGAACGGTCTCACACGAGTCGTGGATGGCGTCAGGCCCAGAGGAAGCCCAGCATTGTGGGGATAAAGCTGCGTGACCCCCATGAGGATATTGTGGATCTAGACTCCTTTGTCAACCAGCACTACAAGGCCAAGGCACTGCGGGCTGCTGCCGCTGCCTCCAGCCAAGTCAAACACCGCAGCCTGCAGAGGAAGGAGGAGCCAGGGCCTGTGTTTGGGCTGGGCATGGAGCTGGATGTAGGGGTGGGGATGGTGGGTCTGCAGCCGATGGAGCCGGACTCGGGGCTGGGACAGCAGAGAAACCGGCTGCAGAAGCGAGGACTGACGGGCCAGTACATCGGTGGCTCTGAGGAGGTGGAGTTGAGCCAGAGCCGCAGGGGGAACTGGATGTCAGTGCTGAGCATTGGGTTCTCCAAAGTGGACATCAGCCTCTGTGTTTTCCTTTATGTGCTGTCCTCTTTGTGCCTTCTGGTCATGTACCTTTACTTCAAAAACCGCCTGAGGCTACGACGAGCCAAAGTGGCCCTGCCCTGAGAACAGTTGTATCTAAATGGGACACTTGGAAATGGCCACCACTAGATTGTAATGAGTCTCAGCAATGATTCAGTTAGGTTCATGTGGGCTAATGTTGGGGTTTATGGCAAGCCGTTTTAACAATTCTTTAAAAAAAAAAAATTGATCAAATTTTAAATCAAGGTTTTAGAAAATTGATATCAAAATTCAAAAATTTTGATATCAAAATTCAGACCCTTAATCCCTTTGTTCTGTTTCCCCCCCGCTTGGAATCCCTCCATTAGTCAGTGATGAAAATGCATTATGGCTGCAAGTAATGTGCGTCCAGTGCTCAAAATTACCCTGTATCAGTTTTTAATTTTTTTTTTTAAATATATATACAATTTTATCAAAATTTTCCCCTTTTCCCTACACACAGCCAATTGTTTTTTTGTTTTAATTTATTTTTCCACATTTTATCCCATATTTTCCCAATTTAGATGTCCAACTCCCCGTGCCTAAAGCGGTTCCAGTCGCTGCTCCACCCCCCTCTGTGGGCCTGGGGAGGGCGAGACTAACACACGCCTCCTCCGATACATGTGAAGTCAATCACCGCTTCTTTCCACCAGTCAGCGAGGTCTTTCACCGGGAGGGCGTGTCACATGTGGAGTGACACGTTATCCCCCCCAGTTCCCCTCCCCACCGAACAGGCGGGGAGGGGAACAGCATTCTACTTAAACACGATCCAGAGCCAAGCTAAACAACAGTTTTACCTTGTGTTCTGGTGTTGTGTAGTTTATCTAAGAACTGGAAAGGAGGAGTTTGGAATTTTTTGCCTTACATCTTCCTAAACACAGGTGCAATTAGTTTACTAGACCAACGTGGCCTCCAGACCTCTGATTCAGGAGGCTCCTCAATTGTGGAAGTACTGTAGATATATAACAGCGTTGCTGTTTGGTTTTTTTTATGGTTTAAGCACAGATAATTGTGCTTTTGTGATCCTGATCCTGTTTGACCACTTATGAGGGATGAAATCAAAGCGATTATGAAGTGAATTGAATTTCTACGAAGTGAATACAACAGATGTGTTGTGTGTAATATTAAGTGATTTTAATTTTCTTGCCCAAGTGGTATTGTCATTTATGTTAAAGGGGTATTTCTGTATGATTTAATTTGTGTAGTGTGTAGTAGGTTGGTTGCTGAACTACAAATGGAACCCAAATCCATGCACTACGTCCCCTGTGTACTGTGTACTATGACCAAAATGTAAGTTTCAATTGCAACTTTTATACCTTTATATTTCTAGAATAATTATTTGAATCATTTCAACTAAATTCTCTACTCCAATATGGTGCCTGTTTCTCAAACCACCACTTGGCGTTTTTCATGTTCATCAAGTCCCACATTTCATTTAATAATCAGTTGAAGTAGATTCATGGTGCCACAGTCCACAGCAGCTTTTACCAGAGGTGAGCAACTCTAGTTTATTCATCTCGTTTGAGGTGGCTTGCGTCATACCGAGCGCCGTGCAACTCTTTGGAATATTGTTGAGTCTACATAAGGGATGCTCATTACAATCTGGTCCTTTTTGAAGTGTTGTGGAGCAACGCATATGTTCACACAGGACAAGGTTTTAGAATAAGCAGGATTTGGGTTTGGCTGGTGTCCAATGACGTAAAGCTTTTACTGGTCTCATCTCAAAACACTGTTTTTCTCTTTGCTTTTTGCTTCTATCTGAATCAATAAAATTATTTTTGATAAGGACTGTTTGTATTTTGTATACTGTGTATGCTCTGGCACAGTCCAATACTGTTCTGTCATGGTATGCTTTCATCTGGTGGTTGATATTAAAGGCAACTATGCATCACATTATCATTGCTTATTTATAGCTGATACCTGGTTCATAACCTCCGTACCATCTGTAGTGTCTCAGATGAAAACATGTTTGCAGAAGCTCACAGATCTTATTCACGGAGTGTTTTGTTAACAACGTTGTATTTGTTTTTTTGTTTTGACGAAGACTGCCAGGACATGAGGCAAGGAGGAACAGGGTGTCGGCTGTAGGAAGGGGGGCTAAAGGATCCAAGGTTGAAGGAAAAAGCCTGTTGCCATCTGCTGTGCAGCGCAAACTAAATCCTAACAATTTCATTGGGATTATAGCAAGTGAGTAATCCAGCTTTCCTTTAGGACTAGAGGGGAGAGATTACCCTTGAGGATTAGCTCCCTGCAGATAATAAACTTTATTAAATCGCAATCGGCTTTCAGGGCTTCTTCCCTCACACACACACACACACACACACACACACTTGGAGGTGGGCTCTGCTGGGGCAGGCAGCAGACCCTCAGGGATAGTAAGAGGGTGGGTCAGAGGTGGATGAAAGAGAGTGTAGCCTATGGAGTATGGATGGATGGATAGATGGATGGATAGAGAGGAGGAGGGTTTTGATGTCCAGATTACGAGCCCTTCTGAAGGACAACCGATGCTTGATCTTGAGCTTTGTGCTTCCTGGAACATTGGCTGGAACTCCCTTGACTCCTGCCCCCAGCCTACACACACACACACACACACACACACACACTGCTCCCTTTACAAAGCCCATTCCATCCCTTTATCCCAACCATGTTTTCATCCACTCTCATTGGCTGATCGGTGGTGTAGATGCAGCCAACAACAGCAATATGAGAGGTTGTGATGGTGAAATGTTTGAGGCGATACAGATAGAACATTGTTTCTTACGGTTGCCGCCTGGTTTCACAGCAGAGAAAAAACAAACAAATTTACTGAAGGCCGCAGGTGAAGATCAGCTCCAACATTCACCACAAACATAAGTACACAAATATCTCCTATTTTGCCTTCTTCTTCATATTCCGGGGATTCAATGTGTAAATACGAACAGGGCCACTCTGCCATTGCAACCCACATTGTGGTCGGAGGGGAAATTACTCTTTAATCTTTGGTGTAAATTCATCTTAAGCAAACGCCCCCTAACAACACCTAAACGCCCCCCTTTCAAAAATATTGCTCCCAGCGTCCCCCGACGTCCTCTGAACGCCCCCGTTGAGAAACACTATCCTACATGGACAACTTTAAAATGCCCACGCGTAGCGGCATGGGGCCTTCTTCAGGGCATAGTAAAACAGATAGGAAACTGGTTGTATAAGGGCAAAGAGAAGCAGATACACAGGTGCTGACAATCAATCCTGAAGGTCTGCAGGTAATTGCTAGGACCCGCCTATCACATGGTTCTCAGCACTAGAAGTTGTTAGTCACATTAATGATCAGAGACACAGGCAACAAATAGCATGCACATACTACACATACATATACACACATGCATATACATATACATTTAAATTTACATATAAACAGATCACAGAAAAGGTCTATAATCTATCTCTTCATTTAATCCTGGATAGTCCATTGCTTTAAAACTCCAAATCCAAAAGGTTTCACATTGCAATAATTGTTTTAAAGTGTCACCTCCACGTATTGATTT
>CABFOS010078544.1:3904-18056 GCA_900660315.1 Diretmoides pauciradiatus | reverse complement strand
CTGTCTGTCTGTCTGTCTGTCTGTCTGTCTCTGTCTGTCTGTCTGTCTGTTTGTCTGTCTGTCTGTCTGTCTGTCTCTCTGTCTTTCTCTGTCTGTCTGTCTTTCTCTCTCTGTCTCTCTGTCTTTCTCTGTCTGTCTGTCTGTCTGTCTGTCTGTCTGTCTGTCTGTCTGTCTGTCTGTCTGTCTGTCTGTCTGTCTGTCTGTCTGTCTATCTATCTATCTATCTATCTATCTATCTATCTATCTATCTATCTATCTATCTATCTATCTATCTATCTATCTATCTATCTATCTATAAGACTTTTAAAATGTAATACTACAACTGGACTTAAAGAGCATATTGCAGGTTGGAGACCCCAGTGAATCAATGTGTAGGGAAATGATATAGGAACTAGATATTCATAAAAATATACTTATATATACACTGCAGTGACTTCTGGAGTTGTTTTTGTGAGAATTTTACTTCTGTTGAAAAAAAGGACCCATTTTATTTATTTAACTTGTAGACTCAAACCAACTTGTACAAATTGCAGAACAGCTTTTGGTAACACCTCAGATTTTTTTTTCTAATTATAATTTTTAGGAAATAAATTAAAAGTAAACAATGTGAATAGAGTACATAGAAATACAACAGAAAGAACACAACAAAGAGCAAGAAGAAAAAAACCTTCACACAAAAAGTCTACTGCATCATTTTTGCAGTGGACTGAAGCTGAATTTCCAAACAGGCTTATCGTTGGACAGTAGAATAGAAAATCGTAGTACCTGCTGATAGCAATGATACAGCATCTTGTGCTGGCAATGTAATTAAAACAGCCTGGGCAGTCTATTCTGAAATGTGAACATTGGAATTTCTGCACTGGCATTATTTATACACCAGGTGGCATCACTGTCACACAATAATGGCTAAGCTGTCTCACTCACACACACACACACAAACACACACACACACACTTTTCATATTTGGTACCTGAATAGGTTGGGTGATGTCAAAGAGGAATGACTGACATTTCCCTTTAAATCCTCAAAAAAACAAACTTGACTTTCTCCTTTGTGTTCCTCCATGTTGTTAAGGATAACTGTCTGTGTGTTCTATGCATGCATCACTAAATGTTTCAGGTGTTGTAAATCTTTTTTTGTGGGGCTTGCTTTAGATTTTTTTTTTGTATTTGCACTTTACATCCTAAAGGGTTAGAGAAGTTACAAGCTTGCAGCCAATGCAGCTAGGCGTTCCCTTCCCTCATAGGCTTCTACATACAAAGGTCCATACTAGCGAAGCACAATATCATTAGCAATTATTCCATTTATCAAATCTGGTTCCACACAGTGAAACGCTGACCACCAATAACTGTCTGATTCAAATTAGGTAAAAGGCCTGTGCATGGGTTAAACCTTTCAAGGACACATCAATCATCAAATCTATCGGGATCTTTCACCCTAAATCAGGAGGATGCTATGGGGAAACCATCTCAACAAGAACTAGGCATAAGAGCGTAGAGTCGTCAATACCCAGAAGGTGTGTTCGGGTTGTGTGTGTGCACTGCCAGCAGCATCTGATTAAGCCTGTGTGGTTCATTCAAGCCTGTCTCTGTTCATATTCTTTCCTTCACGTGGGGAGTTTTCACTTTTCCAATGGTTAAATATATCAAATGTAGATGTGCAGAAACAATGTGCACAATAGCAAGTGCATGCACACACACAAGCTCTAACGTCTTTGAACTGTTAGAGACGTCAGAGCTGTTAGAAGTGTGTGTGTTTTAGAAGTGAAATGAAATTAATTTGGAAGATTCTCACTGCTTTAAGGGGAGATCAAGGTAAAACAACATTCAACATCCATTTCCTTTTCCTCAAAGAAATCAGAAATAATTCCCCTGACTCATTCACATTTCCTCTTTAGACAGAGGTGTTTCCTTAAACAACATAGAACTTCAGAGAACCTCAAATGGCATTGCAAGTAAAACCACAAATAGTATATTTGTTAATAATATCAAAAATACCAACAAACAGGCAAAAAAAATAATACATCGATTGATCACAGCAAATTTATGTACACATACATATTAAGAAAAGAGCTGTCAGTGGAGTGAGGGAGGGAGGGGATGGGGAAGGAAGAGGAGAAAGATTTGGGCAGTTAGATAGGCCCTGTATCTTCGCTATACAGGGGAGTTACTGGGGTTGCAGCGATGGAGAGACTGAGGACGGATAGGGGGAGAGGAGAGGGTGAGGAGAGGGTGAGGCTGTGTGTTCACCTCTTCTTGGGAGCTTGGGCAGTGCGAGGTGGGGTGACGGGCCGACCAGAGTTTACACCGCCGTACTGGTACTTGGCCTTCTTCTCTGAGGGCTTTAGGATCTTAAAAAGGAGTGAGAGACATAAGATGATAAGACGATAAGATGATTATAAGATAAGATGATGATAAGATGAGGTGTGAAGTGTAGCAGCATCATTTATGATAATTTATTTCAGTAGTATCATTTATTTACTTTTTTTTTTTTTACCAGTATTAGATGATGGTGATGTACTATACGTGAATTTCCTGTTCCACCTCACTACACGTGAAGGAAAGAATATGAACAGAGACAGGCTTGAATGAACCACACAGGCTTGGACACTGCTTATCGTGGTGTATTAAGATTTATTACTGGTTATAGATCACTTACCTATCATTGCACTCCCTATCCTAAAGTAGACAGGCCATCCTTGACTGCCCGTAAGCTGATTCTGCGGTGCACCTTCATTTATAAAGCAATCACTGGTCAGCTCCATTTTTACCTCTGTTCATACTTCACTATCACATCAACCCCATCTTACGATCACAGGACTATTTATATGCCTCAGTACCCAGAACCCGCACTGAGTTTGGGAAAAGGGCTTTCATGTTCTCTGCTCCCTCTGCCTAGAATGAACTTCAAAAAACTCACTTCCCTCCTCTTTCTTACCCTACCTGTTTTTTACCCTCCCCTCAATTTCATTCAATCTTTGTCCGCTCCAGCGCAAATTTAACTCCCTTGCGCCACTTTGCCTTAAATGCTCGTGTCTGTGTTTATATCTTGTATGTTTGTTTGCTTGTTTTTTTTAAATGCTGCCATTTTTGGCCAGGTCTTGCTCGAAAGTGACTACCTGGTAGAATAAAGGTTAAATAATTTTTTTTTTTTTTAAGTATGTAATCATGAATGTCAAAAGCTTTGTTGCAGATAAATGTGTAGATGCTTTTATGTAGTTGTGCGCGTCTACCTGGAAAGAGCACATGAGGGATTCATCAACACTCATCATGCCTCCTGCATTGTCAAACTCCCCGCAGTAGTTTGGAGCAGAGAAAAGTGTGACAAGTTGGCGTTTGGCAAAGAACTCATATCCATCCTCCACAACCTGTGAGAGAAGACGTGACATTATTTCACAATCTACCGCAATCAATACCAACAAAAAGATCTTCAGTTTAAAAATTCAGGTATATTCAAGGTCAATTTTACAGTTATGACACTCCATCACCATAATTAGATATGGACTTGGGTACTTTCCCCCTGCAAACTTAATTATAGGGCTGATTATGTGATTCAAATATAGCATCATATTCTTTAAAGGGAATAAGATACAAATAAGCACATAGTTTCTGACAGCATATTATGAATGAATACATGTTTGTTAAGTAGACTGATACTAATTGTTCCACCAGCAGATCAGGGTTAATTGCACTTCAGAGTGGATAACACATCTCAATGGGCAGGATGAAACCAGGCTGAAAGAGGACAGCTACTTTTGGCAGGTCATTTTGCTTGACAAACTATCCATTGGCTAGACTTTTTAAATAGCTGACACTTCAAGGTTTGCGCTTTGTCAAAGTTGAGGATGCATGGGAGAAAAGAGAGGGAAAATGAAGATGAAGGAGGTGGGGCTAGACTGCTCCACTGGGGCTGGTAATGTGTGGGTTGACTATTAGGTGTCCATGTCTTTACATCAACCGCAGTCATTGCTATAAGAATTAACACCATTAACCCTCTACTATGTTTAATATCTCAGAATTATAGAAGGAAAATCAAAGGAAACAATAGCTATCATCCAAGTATGGTTCACACTAGCTATATTTCCTGGCTGTGTCCTTTCTGTGTTTACAAGTCACAACATCCGGCCATTCAATCTTCCCTCTATGCCCCTTCTCTCCCCCCCATTACCTGGTGGGCTCGGCAGATGAGGTCTAGATCATGGCGGTTGAGGAACTTGCTGACCACGTCAGCCCCAAAGGTGAAGGAGACACCGCGGTCGTTTTCTCCCCAGCCCTGCACATCCTTGTCTGGGTCTGACCACAGCAGGTCACACAGCAGGCCTAAGACAGGAGATGGATAGAATTAATAAATAAAGGGCGGAGTTGAAAGGATAGCAAAGACAGACAAGAGGAAAGAATGTACAATGGATATAGCTGACTAATTGCTAATGTAACACATACACTACTGCTGTAACAGTCTGGCATACAAAGTGGATAGAGGTGTTACACACACACACACACACACACACACACACACACACATACACACACACACACACACCTGTATCAGGCACATCTGTTGGCCTCATAATCCTGCGGATCTGTTCCATAGACTGCAGATCAGGCGATAGCCCTGCAACCGGAAATAAAGAGGCCACGTTTGGTTAGATAATGGTGGTGTTGGTCCCATGGATATGACTTTATTATATTAGAACCGGGGTACCAAAAAGTATCCAAGTTCAAACTTTGGACAAAGGAGGCAAACAATAAGCTACCTCTGCTGTTTGCTCACCTCCATGACAACAGAAGATCTTCTCATCAATGATGGCCGCAATGGGGAGGCAGTTGAAGCAGTCTGTGAAGGTCTTCCACAACTTAATGTTGAACCTGCGCTTACCTGGTGGAGCACATAAAGACACACACTATTATAACCTGATTGAACATGCGCTTCAGAAGTCTTTGTGTGTTGCAAGTGTTTGAGTTGCTAATTCACTGAAAACTATCAGTGATTGGGGTGTGTCTATTTCTGCTCACACTCGTCATAGAAGCCGTAGATGCGGTTGATGGAAGCACACTCATGGTTCCCCCTGAGCAGAAAAAAGTTTTCTGGGTATTTGATCTTGTAGGCCAGCAGCAGGCAGATGGTTTCCAGGGACTGTTTCCCTCTGTCTACGTAGTCGCCCAGGAAGAGATAGTTAGCCTCTGGAGGGAAGCCGCCATACTCAAACAGTCTCAGCAGGTCTGTGTACTGCCCATGGATGTCACCTGAAGAGAAGGTATGAGAGGCGGGGGGGGATAGTTAATTTGGGCATTTAGGTGCAGTAATGGGGACAAGCTGCTTAGTAAAAATGATGGAATAAAGCAGTGGCAGTGGGAGCTGCTGAGAGAACAGAGATTAGAGAGGACATTAAGACAGTAGGGCAACACTGAGGTAATTAAAAAGAGATAGCCTAGATAGAGTGAATAGGAGATAGATATCATAGTTTGTGCAGAGAGGAAGAGAGAAGATGTAGAGGTCACAGAGAGATGCAAGGACAGAGTCAAAGCAACTGCAGGAATTTGCACAAAAAGATACTTTCTCCATTGCTCTCCCCGTTCACTCCCTTTCCCCCCAACCACATGCTCATCCCCGCACACACACACACCCTCCCCTCTCTCTGAATCATGCTTGATTCTCTGTGCACTGCAGGACGTGTGGGTTGGTGAGGATATATAGCGAGTGCACAGCTCGACAGGGCCTGTAGCCGCAAGCTCAAGGACGCACGCAGAATGAGCCATCGCTACTGCGACCAGATCAGTGCCAAGGCCCATGGGAAATGAGCTAGAAAGGGAAAGAACACTAACAATCCAGGTTGATCACACACACACACAAAGGATGGACATACATCCACACCCACACACAAACTAACTTAAATCTTAACAACCCTCAGTGGGATCCCAGGTCGCCCCCTTAACTCTTCCAACAAGCTAGTGTCTGACCTGGAGGCGCTCTTACCAAATCAGAGGAAGTCTGCAGGGGAGCCTCCCTTCATAACCCAGCCAGGACCTGCTTCCTTTTATATCCTCTTGCACTAACTAAAGAGCTGCTCTAATTTGGGCTAAGCGCTCCAGACAGAGCAGAGTAACTCTCCAGATATGTTGAGACAATAATAATAGCTTTTATCATGGCCGAGATGGAACTGAAATTTATATGCCACATCCTTCTTGCAACAACCCTTCATTTCAAGGTGGCACCAAATACAAATAAAAGAATGAAATAATAGGCCTTGTTAAAATATGCAGCATGTTTGGCCGAGATTAGAGTGGCCAACTAAAATTGCAACTTTGAGCTTAAGTCTTGACAGTGGCTGGTATGACCGTCTATTTTATGTGGTCCTCTAGTGCTATGGTCACTAAAAACCAAACCGCCATGGCACCAAACTATGGCTATAGGCCTACCTATTTAATGTGTCTTGGGTATGCAGAATCACAAACCTTCGTGCAAATGAATGATTAAGTTCTTGGTCTTCAAATGCTATTTTGAGTTTCACTTCCTATGGCAGAGTAAAACAGTGGTGGTAGGTGGAAAGTAGACATCCAATGCCAGGCTAAGTAGGGGTATCAGAACTTCCCCTAATGTGATACCAAGACTGTGTCATGTCAGAAATCAAATCTTTTCCATTTTTAGAAATTAAAATCTCACCTCAATCATTTTGTCCATGGATATGTAAAAGGCTAAGTCTACGCTCTACAGTAAAGAAAGGCCATGGATTGGTATTAAAGTATCGACCAACACTTCCAGGATTAGCACTATACATGTATTGGTGCAACCCCAGTGAAAAAGGAAGGTGGTGGCCTGTAATACTGTGAAAGAACTACACAGCTCAGTAACATCATCCTAATACTTCTGACATTTCCAAGAGCACGAGGAGCAATCCCTTCTTCAGCCACAGCCATCTTAGCCTATGTTAGTCTAAATCCAAACCATGCATAGAGTGGTCAGTGGCTAATAGGGCTGCACGATATTGGAAAAAATTGACATTGCAATAATTTTTTCTTCAGTGATATATATTAGGGATGCACGGTATTGAAACTTTGGCCGATATCCGATTAATTACCGCGACGCGACAGGTAGACCTAACCACTGTCATCTGTTGAGCTGTGACAGATCCTGATGGCATCTCACGTAATAATTAGATCAATTAACTCGGTCTTAACAATAGCGTCACACATTAAATGGAAACCTTAAATCGGAGTAAATTATGTTACATCAGACAGACTTCTCTTATTGATTAGTCATCGAAAATGAGAACCGTGCGAGTTTTCCTTTTGTATCAAGCAGCAAAAAAGTTGTAGCATGTTTGAGTTAAATTGCACGTGTTTGAGTTAATTCGCCTTACTTGACTTCGCACGTCATTGCGATGTGACTATTGCGCATGCGCACATCGCAATGACGATGCTTCAACGATATATCATTCAGCCCTAGTGGCTGAATTTCCCATTTAAATGTGAGGTTTATGCTACTTCTCCTCAACCCTCAGGCTGAAAACTCCTACATGAACGGATGCAGCCCAAGTTGTTTTGATGTTGAATTTAAGGGCTTCACCAGGATTGGCTTTCTGGGGGTGTGTGCACCCTGCCTGCCCTCTTACAATGAACTGGAAGATCAGGGTGAATAATTTACACAGCCCGTCCCAGCAGTGACAAAACAGCCTAGAGACAGCATAGAGATTTAGGCTTTTTAAAGAAGAGCAGCGGAGGGAAAAGGCTCGACGAGAGACGCTCAAGCCAAGGCCAGTTATAAATGTGCAAGACGTGTCTCAGGAAGACAACAAATATAGATGCCATGTTAATACCAGGGTTAATGTATCATAGATCTTTGACTAATGATTCCTGACAACCCAGCATATCTATCCAAATGGTTATTTAGGGCCAAAACACACTAAATATTTGTAACCCTGCCGAAAATGCCAAGCTCCTCCACACTAAATGAACAGGCCAGTAGGCTTTAGTTAAGACGGATCAGCAACAATAGCTAACAGGCTCTTTCTCAAATTAACATAGTTTCATAGTCTGTCAACATGTCCTTGTGTTCATAGTCTGGCCAAACATATCCTTCCTGTCCCAGATGATGTGATACATTCAAATATTATTGGTTCTATCACTTTACACAAGGGCAAAGAATTAAGTGTGAATGGTGTTTTTAGAAATGGCTGAAGTGCAACTCAGCAGTCCTTAATTTAAAAAAGTGGGAAACTACTTGACTGATACATCATTTTATTTTGTGTCAAGTCTTAAATAAGGAAAGGGACAGGTGTGCCCAAAGCAGAAACTTCATAGGAAAATAGCACACTTCAAAATGTCACACCTTGTCAGTGATCAGTTTGAGTTTGTCTTGCTTATAAAAAAAAAATAAGTTTAAAAAAACCCGAGTGCTTATGACTTTATTATTTATATTTTTTATTTGATACTAGTGCAGTGCCTGTTCAGAGCGCATGCCCGTTCGGATGTGGCTGATAGATTGGCTCCTGGTATCCCCATTGATTCTTTGGAGGTGGTTTCAGAGAGAAGGATGCTGCACAAACTGCGGAGCATCATGGACAATGACTCTCACCCACTCTACCATGTGCTGGTCATGCACAGGAGAACCGTAACTGATACCACCGCGGTGCACCACGGAACGCCACCAGAAATCCTTCCTCCCAGTGGCCATCAAACACTTCAACTCCTCTACCTCACGATGAGATTGGGACTGCAGTGACTTGGTGTGCTGAGTGGCTCTAGCCTCACTTCAACTCTACTCATAGCTCCGCCCCCTTTCTCTCTGTACTGTTTACATCACTTGCATACTGCACATACCTTATGATATGGTTTCTAGTTCAGTTTGAGTCTATTGCTTATATGCATACGGGTAGGATATTATATTGTTATCTCAGGTATTGTTTTGCACTTCACTTTACACACCTTACACACTTTACACTTCATAACACTTTTAGTGATGGTTTAGCTTGTTTTAGTGCTCGTTTACCTCTTTCTACTGTGTACTTTGCAACAATAGTGCATTAATATCCCCACGGGGAGGAATAAAGTACCATCTTATCTTATTCTCTTTAATCACCAGGTGGCAAGCAAGACACTGGAACTTGGCTTGGGTCTTGAGGAGTTGTAGCATTATCACTGACAAATAGCCTAAACTGTACACACACTGCACTGCTACATTCACAGCTATATGGCTAACTTCATACTCTCTGCTCTGGTTGCCAGCCTTGTAGCTCTCTCTGTCTCTCTCACTCTCTAACTTCCGGTGTGACGTCAACTTATTCTACGGTTGCTTCTCCCGGCACACGGTTGCCGCTCACAGCGCCCCCGGTCCAAACAACTCCATATGGATTTCTCCGGATTTCTCGAGAGCCGTGCATCCAAACAACTTCACACTCGACACATGCACTTCCTTGGGCCATGAGCAATACACCCGCCAAGTGTGAAGTCGATTGGATGAACGGTTCTCGAGATATGCGAAGGACACATACAGACACACAGAGATTTCTGTCTTTATAGTTAGATTTGGTATTGTGATCACAGTTGTCGATCAGGATTATTTGTCTCAATGATTTGAGTAACAAAATAATCATCTTTAAAAACATCTCAGGGTTTTAGTTTGTATTATTCCATTTTAGAGATGGAAACAGCATTCTGCCGTATTAAAATTGTGTCTATCCATGACACCGCCCTATGGTATCAAACCAAAGTGAAGGTTTTGTGAACCACGACACTCGTCTTTTTATAGTGCAGTGGAAATTACATTGCGATATACAATTCTGCGTGATTAATTGTGCTGCCCTTCTCGGAAAAGCGGTCATTTAAAAGCCTTATATAAAAATAAAAAATACTGCTGTCTTGGGCCAAAGTGCCACAGGCACTAAGGTTGACGTGTGAGAGAGTATGAGCAGAACTTGATCCATGTGACCTTAGTGAATAATTAAAGGGAAACATTGTTTGGTGTGTACAGTCAGTATCGTTGCTCTGAAAGCCATCAGCCTGAGGTTAGAAGTTCAGCAAAACAAAGCATGGGAAAAAGACACCAACTTAAGAGTCATACAAATGATACCTTAAACTCGAGGGTTAATTTATAGTATTTGACCTAGGTTAGGTCTACATGGAGGAAGTTGGTATTGAGGGCCTTTAAAAGTCAGTTGATTTGACTAACGTCATGGGAAAAAAGACATTAGTCCCTCTAATTAGCAGACATGCAATTTGATATCATAAACAATATCAAGCTCTGTAATGACATGCTATCAAATGACTAACAGCACTACTTCTCCTGGCTATATTTATTTATGAAATGCAAAAGCACGCATCATGTAATCTACTGCCATCTGAAGCTGATATTGGGTCTGGGAGTTCATAACAATCCCACAAAGGGGTGGTTTGTGGGAAGGCGCTGACATGAAGGTTGCCACAAATGGACAATGTGTAAGCCTGAGCCTATGTCTTTATATGCAAGCAGGTGTATGCTGAAGAAGTGACGCACAAATAAAGGGGTTCAGAGAAGGCGAGGGATGCTATGCTGAGGGAGAGAGATAAAGCGTGTGGGAGTGTGCCGAGATGCACTGGAGCCACCACGAGAGAGATAGCTCTTGTTATTTCAACTGTTGTGAAGGGGTTCGGTAGACGCAGTGTGGTGAATGTTTAAGGCCCCGTTCACATGAGCATATGTAATACGTTAATATTCCATGTATTTCAATGACACCTATGCATTGACACATTTACACATGTGAGGGCAGTGCGTGAAAAAATTGCAACCCAGCCCATTAAAAAAGTTGAAACTATTTGAACTTTTGATGGAGTGGAGGTAAACATTATCTGCTAATGGACCTCATAAATCAATTAAATTTGTACAAAGGTGATGTGTGTGAATTTTGTGCCATACATGGGGGCAGAGGAGTCAAGGGAGTAACTTAGTATGGCAGAGGCAGTGTTATACAGTCTGGTTACATAAGTAAATTCCGAGCTGCATCAAATCAATATTTGCTGTGGGGTTTTGGAGACTGGGCTCTGTGGTCAGCGCTCTCAAGACTGTTACCATGCTACTTGCCCATCCGACCCTTGGAGTCAGAACATAAGCTTTCTGACTGAGCCATACTTAGTAACTGTCATTCGGCTGTCTGACTCCCCCATCACATCACTGGCTGGACAAAGCATGACAACACTAGTGTACTGAAGAATGTGGATTCAATGGAAATGACTATTTTTTAGCAGGTTGTGTCATGTGTGAGCATGGGCTATGCTGCTCAACTTTGAGTCTCTGAAATTTGCTTTGTCAGTAGATATAGAATAGTTCCAGAATTTTCCGGCAGGGATCAATAAAGTAACTAAATAAGTAAGTGATTAAGTATCCATCCATCTATCAATCCAACTCTCCAGTAGCATACAATAAATCAATAGAACACCTGCCGATAAGCTGTTCTTTCATTGAAGTCGGTGTGAATGAGTTGTGATCACAGATAATGTGGAAGGTGGTAGGAAGACATAATCAGGATTTCTACAGTAACCGTTTCAGTAGCATTTAAGCCACAAAAAAATTTCACCATTCATTCACCTAGAAAATTGAAAAAGTTGCATGTGTGCAACTTGATGCCCAAAGTAGGTGTCAAGTGTTTTCTACAAGCACATTAGGTAGCAATTTAAAGAGGAAAAATAGCATGCTAGGGGGCATTCTCTCTCAATAATCTTTCAATAATTTCCCCACAGGGAGGAATAAAGTATCATCTTATATCTTATCTTATCTCTCAGGGAAATTGCTTTGAATTTTTGGTGTCTTTCCATGCATCTTAATTCCTGCAGTTTGGAGCATAGAATCATATGTTTATACAAGGCTCTTGTCTGATTGGATGAGATGCAACACAAGCAAAAGCTCCTTTCTCCTGCACTGGAAATGTGGAGATGTCTGATGCACAACTACAAGGCTCCTAAACCATACGCCCATAATGAAAACAAAATATTCTTGTTAAAAACTAGCCGGGTGGAGAGGAGACAGTAATCAGCTATCTGGCTGCCAGCCGGTGCTTGTGGAAAGCATTGAAATGTGTATTTTCAATTATTTTCAGGGATTTCTTTCCTGTACTCATAAATCTTTCAATTTAGATGCACTTTTGTGCTTTAAAAGAATTGCCAGTGTAGAGCCCTCCATAGTCCACAGAACAACAAGAACAAAGGAGAGAGAGGAACAGAAAAGAGAACAGACAGAATAAGAAGTCTGAGGATGAAAAAGCTTACAAATAATAGAAAGTGAAAAATAAGGACAAGATGGAGAGAAAATGGTCAAGAACAAGGATAGAAATGGGCCAGCACTGACCACAGATCTTGAGGGGAGCTTCAAGCTCCAGCAGGATGGGCTGGCTGAGGAATATCTCCCTGGATTTAATGCAGAGCCCCCGCACCTCTGCCTCAGACATCTGGACGATCTTCCCCGGGCGACATCCCCGCACTGGAGAGGAGAGAGGCACCGTCATTGTTATCAACCATTGTTATCATAGATTTTCACTGTTGTAGCAACACTGGCCACCAACGCCGCCATGATCTTCATCAGAATTAGGCCTTGTTTGCAGTCATTTGCCACGAAAACCACATCTATTCTTCAAGGTACAACAGTAATGTAATCTCAACAATCTGTTAACAAGCAGTACGTCTGAGCTGTGTGTGCAGTGCTTATATAGTGTAATGCAGCTTAGCCTCAACCAGATTTATTTTAAAACGATGAACAGAGGAGAGAAAACTACAAATGTTGCTGCTACAGTCAGCAGTTGAAATGGTCAGACAGACATGCTGAAGCTGAAGCCAAGATTAGAACATGAAAGGTAGGCCTAACCTTTGAGTAATGGCACGCAATCACTCACAGTTTGACATGATGTAGCTAAAAGTAAAACCAAACTGTGCTGAACATTGTCCTGATACCAAATTAAATAATAGGAAGATGGATGGTTCAAATGTACTCTAAGGGTTTAGGAAGAGTGCACGAAAGCGACTCCAGTGTGGACTGCTTAGACCCCAAATGTGCATCATCCAGAAAGAAAAATATGGTAGCACATCCAAAAAATGAGTTAAAAAAAAGAGTAAGACTGGGAACTTACATATCACTGAAATGTGAAATGTAAGTTCCCTGTCTTACTCTTACATCATTTTGGGATGTTCTACCATATTTCTCTATCTATCTTTCGATGATATTAATACATGGATGGCCACAGCTTCTCAGCACATACAGCAAATCAAACCACTGTGGGAAGATGAGCGTCTGACAGTGGGAACAATAGTGATGAACAAATCCATGACTGAGGAATTATGTAATAACTAGCCATTTTAGTATTGCCTTAAAGCTACCCACCCACTGCAGATTCCAATAGGCTATAGGATAGGCCCCATTAAATAAATGTGTGTTAGTCAGAGAGCTCTCTTAAAAGTGTTTTTCTCTGTGCCTTTTTGCTTCCTTAAAGGGTGACAAATTATAAAATGGTCTCACAGGGAGCAGTTTAAGATGGATTAACTGGTGTATTGGTGAGGCATTCCCACACCTTAGTGGACGTGTGCTTGTGCATGCACACACAAACACACACATATGCATACAAGCTCACATGCTACATACACACTGTGTACTCATACTGATGCACTGTCTCATGTAATCCAGCTCTAAATCCAAGAGAAGAGTAAGTATATGAGAGGAATATGGATGGACATTGGACAGTGAGTGATTCTGTGTGACAAACCAAATTAGCCCAAAGCTCAACCAACCTCAATAAAGTGTTGCTTTACACAATCAATTTCACACTCAATCAATTTTCTTATCATCCCTCTCTGCACTGCCTTATACTGCCTTACAAGTGCTGTGCATGGCACAAAGCATGAAATTGCAGAAGTAGGGCTCTTCCCTCAACAGCAAGGCTACATCAGAACTGGCCATGCTAAGCTAAGCTCCGTTGCTTAGGCTGCTCGGCTTTAACACTAAAACCTTCACTACTTTGGAACTTCTGCAGACTGGCACTTTTAAAAGAGATTACGTTCAAGACCATCGAGGGGCAATGGCAAAAAGGAAGCAATGACAAGGATTTGAAGCCATCATAAACTGTGTGTGTGTGCGTGTGTGCGTGCGTGCGTGCGTGCGTGCGTGTACACACACACACACACAGTTTATGATGGCTTCA
>CABFOS010078478.1:0-13981 GCA_900660315.1 Diretmoides pauciradiatus | reverse complement strand
GTTGGATAAGATTTTGTCCAGAATTCCAACACTGTATTGATGTGGTAGAGAGATAACAGGTAAACTTTGATCAAAATAACAATTCTACATTCTGTAATTGTGTAAACTTCTTGTAAATTAAGTAATGCAGATGTTTAACAATAATTTAACTCTTGAGAGTGTACAAATGAAACCAAATGGATCCGTACGGGTCCATTTGGTTTCATTTTACACTCTCAAGAATTACAGATCTATAAGGGTCCATTTGGTTCCCAACTATCCATCATTTAGCTGGGGACCACCTGGAACCACCTGGAACCCCCTCAAGGACCGAGAACCACTGCTCTAAGCATCCAAAACCTGTTAGCAATAAGTAAGTTTGACCGATACGTGTTTTTTAAAATTAGATTAAAGCTGCCGTTAGCCAATATTTTGTACACAAAATAACCATGATATATCTGTGGGGGGTTAATGGGGCCACTCCACTCACTGACCCAATCTCCAAAAAGACAGGTGTTCAGTGTTTCTCATAGAATTTATTCTTGTCATGGTGGAACAGCAGCTAGACCATGGGACCCTAAAGCTCTCCATTGATGCACATTATTTAAAAAAAAAAACCTGAATAAATAAAATATGCAAAGAAAATAAAATTTAGTGGCAGGTTTTACAGACTCATTTTATGTAGATGTGCTCAGGGAGACACCTTCATCATATTGGCAGTGGACACCACTGACTGATATTCAAAATCTAAAAAAAAGGCCAATATTGCTGTGATATATATCGGCAAAAAGCTCATCTTATGATTTTGCTAACAGTTGTCTCTGAACAGTGCAGTTTTGTATGACAATGACTCACTGCACATACGCTTTCTTGTGCTATTACTTCATCCCAAATGCCTGCAAATCAGTGGAAACTTTTCACATCACTTTCAAATGAATGTCTAAGTGAGTAGACCTTTTATGCAAGAGGGCTGGACAGGATAGTCAATGAGGAGGATTATTCAGTGCATGGAAATTATTGATTGGTGAGTGTTACAAACTTGACAACTATCCATTATCCCCTGGTCTTGGAGAACAGCTTGGTCATAACCTGCATACTACGAAAATCATGGCATAAAGCTACAACCATACAGCTATTGGAGCCTCACGGTGTATCTCTCTAGACTCTGGACAAAGGTAAGATCATGCAATGGTTAAGATGTGGTCCAGCAGTTCGGTAGCGATAATTCAGTGGCTTCTGAAACAGTTGTCGAAAACTGACCATACTGGCATTCATGTAAAATGTTTGAAACCTATGTACTGTATGGGATTAAAACAGTCTCATAACTATTCAGAAACAAATGTCAAGTTACGTAACTCGTAAAACACAATGCACAAATAAATGCAGAGTGATTTGTATATGTACAGTAAATCTGTATCTGTGCCTCTAATTTACCACTCTTATATTATCATTTTGTACGTCAACTTAGCATTTTTAAATGGAAATATATTTGAGTTTTTACCTATTTCTGTGGATTGTTGTGGATTGTTGTAACTCCTTTTGATACTATTGTACCACACACACAAAATCCACAAACACAGGGAAGACCAAGCGCTTTCCAGCAGATGGCAGTAATGTGTTTATGGATGCCAACCGATATTGACTATCCATGTATCGTTAGATCATTGAGGTAATGGGATATTTGGTCTGTGTACAAAGTATAATTCTATCTTCAATATTAGTGTTGTACTTAGAATAAGCACAGCTATTTTCCAAATAATAATGTAAGATTCATACAGCAGATAGTTATCCATCCCCGGTCTGTATTTGAAGCCAGCCAGTTCGCGTCGACCACGCCCCCGGCATTTCTTAGAGGCTTGGTTTTTATTTATTTATATATATTTATTTATTTTATTGGTTTATATTTGAGGAAATATAGATATAAAAAATAGATATACAAGCCTGCCTCTAATATAAACCTGCTTCCAATAAAGGCCGTTGAGGTAGTTAGTTGCTTGGTGTTGGAATTGTGTTTTCTTTAGGTAAAAATGGTTATCATGGGCTTTTAGCTGAGCTTCTTCCCATTACGTGGATATTACATAATAATATGAGCAAGATGGCGCAGTTCTGACCCTTTAAAGGGGGCGCTCGGACTCAAATGGGAATGGTTGGCATCCATAAATGTCCCATTACTGCCATATACTGGAAATCGCTTGGTCATCCCTGTGTTTGTGGATGTTGTGTGACACACCACGGCGTGGTACAATAGTCTCCAAAGGATTCATAACAATCCACAAGAATCCACACAAATAGGTGGAGAATCACAAATATATTTCCATTTAAAAATGCTAAGTTGACGTGATGATATACGAGTGGTAAATTAGAGGCACAGATGCACTGTACAGATAGTGATTTACAGATACAAATCTCTGCATTTATTTGTGCATTGTGTTTTACGAGTTACAAGTCAGGTGTGTTAAACAGTGCGGTACAACAGTCTCAAAAGGATCCACACAAATAGGTGGAGAGTCACAAACATATATCCATTTAAAAATGCTAAGCTGACATACAAGTGATGATATACGAGTGGTAAATTAGAGACACAGATACAGATTTACAGATACAAATCACTCATTCATTTGTGCATTGTGTTTTATGAGTTACGTAACTTGACATGTGTTTGTGAATACTTATGAGACTGTTTTAATCCCATACAATGCTACTTAATTTACACAATGTGTGGCTGAAAAACGTATTCATACTAAAGACCTCTGTAAAATACATGTTTTCAGAATATGTAGTGAAGCTGTAAAATGTGAAGAATGTCGGCTTAATAGTGAATAGATTTATTAAAATCTGATTTGTATTGATATTAATGAATTATGGATTTGGCTGCAGTCTGTTTACTTTTTTTACCACCTATTTCAAATGAATTATTTACCTCTCCTTTCTCTCTATTATTTAACATTTAATGCCTAATGATTTATTCACACTCTGGACACAGTTTTGAAACCACAATAAGCTGTATTTGTCTCAACTAAATCATTGCAATACAGATACAAATAGACATTGCTTTAGGGCTGTTATTTTCAAGATTTCATTAGCTCTTTTTTGAGTAGTTGTGTAGCAACATTGTTCAAAACAGCTACCCATGTATAGCCTTTTGTTGGCTTAACATTTCCTTTCATCTCTGCATTAGAAATGCCGATGTTTTGGGATTTGTCCGTCATAACTTGGACAGTGATTGAACTCAAAATGAGCCAAGTAGGGATTAGTATTTGAAGCACAATAATGCTTCAAAACCAGTGGGGTCTGTTGTATAGTCGAGCTGAGAAACAATGTGATGCTCCTGGGTTATCTAATGAATTAAGTAAGCAGTGCAGCTGGTCTATGCCCATGACCATTAGCTGATAGAGAAATAAGGCCTGCAGGCATGTTATGCATTTTTCAGGTTTTGTTGCAATGTTTCACCAAGCCGGGCTCACTCATTAGGAACCACATAGCTATTCTGATCTGAGGATTTGCGGATAATTTTACTCCATGTTTTAAATCAAATGTCATACCAAATGAATACACTATATATGTAAGAAATATTGAAACCACTCACCAAAACATAAAGTCCATTTACTTCTTATTTCTACAAAATGTGAATAGTTGGGACAAATTGGCTGTTCCAAAACAGTGCAGCTGTTGTCAGGTTAGACTTGTTAATGAAATACAGTATCTGGCAAAAAATACAAGTAATCTTTAACAACTTCAATACCAGGAACAGGATGTCAAGCATGCGAGTGACCCTCAGTTTTTCCAGTTTAAGTTTATTGTCAAGCATGAAATTGGTTACTGTAGGTTATCATAACAGATTTACGAGGTCACCATAACATGTTTTAGAAAACTTACCATCTCTTACCCAAGTAGAGTTCCCCTCGCCAGTCCTTTCCCTTTCTTTATCTTTTGCATCATCTCTTAGAGTCGTTTCATCCGCCATCTGATCCATTGTATCACAAATCAAGAATGCTCTTAATATGACCAATCCTGGTTATCTCTAACAAAAACTGTTGGGCTACGCACAACTCATGCAAACGCAGTGTCACCGCACGTCTTCATGTGCTTATCAGTTCCTAGGACGAGAGTCTCATGCAGCAGGATGGGACATAGGCTACCTGACTGAAGGAGTGTCAGCAGGCAACTGTTTACCCCGGTAAAGCAGAAAGTATCCAGGCCGAATCATCCTGTACATTGCACAGGTTCCATTTGGCCTGCTGCCTACCACTCCATTGTTCCGATGACGTTGGCAAGAATAAAGTAGACTCGCTTGTATCAAACCATCAGTGGGACAAACTCAGCAACATTTGATTACTATTTTTTTCCTATCAGCCTGCCAGGTCTATGAAGTTACTCAGCTAGATAAAGTCAAAGGAAAAACCCAAATGCCACCTATAGTAACACTATAACACATTTTATATAGATGATCTACAAAACTTTAAGTCAATATAGGAATATTATAGTGATATTATAGCATTTAATAATACAATAAAGAACAATTGGGTCACTTTAAACTCTATTGAGTACCACAGATACTATAAATACCTACATATATAAATATTATAGGAATGTAATAATGATACCATAAAGTACCACTGGGTCACTATGAAGTCTCTATTGAGTACCATCGACACACTATAAATCCCTACAGTATATGAATATTCTAGTCAGTTTTTGTTATACAGCTGTATTTGACAGATAACCATTAGCGTAGAGAAATAATAATATAGTAGAACACATGAATGCATGCATGCACACATACTGTACACACACACACACACACACACATGCAAACATCTCACTTGTTCAAAGCCGTGACTCTGCTAAACATTTGCATGAGGCAGTGAATGCCAGTTTGTTTGTCAGGGTGAAACTTGCGGTGAAACACGGATACCGAGGTGCATTTAAATTTCTCCGAATACAAGCCAACCAATTTACTCTAATTAGGCTCAACGCTAGAGTTGCATTTTAATAGACGCCCCACTGTGTTTGCATATGTTTAGAGAACAAGAGCCATGCTAATTGAAAAATTAAGATGTGAGAGTATTTGTCTGTAGGGCTCCCACTATGCCGCACTCAGTGTAACTCCTGAAGAGAACTTATCTATACCACTCGCTCCTCTTCTCTCTCTTTCTTTGTCCTGATTGATTATATTTATGATTATACAATGCAATAGAGAAGAAAAAAATTAAACCCTGTGTTCTTGAAGAGGCCTGTTGCGAGGTAGGTCATCAACAACGATGTAATTCAGTGTATCCCACTACTCGGTGTTATTGTTGGTCCTCGTTGTGACAGCAGGTTTTCTGTCATCCGTCAATCACGGCGTTAGTGAGGTGCTGCAGGTTACATGGTTAATTTGGCTTCCATGGAAATGCGCTCTCTGTGAAATGAGCTATGTGGCCGTGTGTCTGCAGAAAGCCACGGTGGCTGACACAGCACCCCATTAGAGCTTTCCTTAATGTAGACCGAAGTGACGGCCTGAGATCAAGTTCAGGTACAAATTACACTACATCTAAGTGGCAGCTTCCTGACCCCCTTCACCGCACTTACAGTCCATTCCATTATTTACAGTTGTCAACAGGCATCCCCCCACCCCCCTCCCTGTTTTCCAAGCTGTTAAAGGATAACATGGGGGTTTGTCACACATTCTAGCTTTTTTTATATTTGCACAAGATGGCACTGAAGAAACACAGTGAAAGTATTAAATATGTCTATTCTTTAGTTTAGGAGAAGTAGGCGTGTTAAATTTATCGTCCTATTTTCAAGTGGTTGAGAATGTTGTCCTCGTTGTTCGTCACTCGAGGATAACCAACCACTCCCCAGGCCATGCTGATTGGTGGATAGGGGAGTGGTGGTGGTTGTCTGTGTTAGTGACTAGGTCCAAACGGGAGACAGGAGGTTTGGTGTTGGACTGTGGAGCGGAGAGCAGAGACCAGCAGCGGCGACCCTGTCTCCCACAGCTGCATGATCCTCCGGAAACAGGGACGGTTGCCGCTGCTGGTCTCTGTTCCCGGAGACCACGCAACGGTGATCATCCCTGTTCCCACGGCTGCATGATCCTCCAGGAACCGCAGCTGGATTAGCTGTTAGCGCCGTTAGCCAAACACATGACTAACAGCTAACTAGAACTCCTGCTGTCGCTGCTGGTCTCAGAAGCGGTGACCGTCCTTGTTCCCAAAGGATGCAGCCGTGGGAGATCAGGCCAGTCGGGGTTGGAGCTGGTAAGCTGCCTGAAAGCCTGGCGGACTGGCCCAGCTTTAGTGCCCCACGAGTGAAAGCGTTTGTCCAATCAGCTGCAACCAGACAGTGTTCTCACGGCCTGTCAATCATACTGACTGACTGTTGACTCATTGACACGCCCACAAAACAAGTTGAACTTGTAAAATGGGAAATGTGGGCATTTAAAAGGGAGTTTTATAGTACTTAAAAATGACTGAATAACAACATTGATGAGCACATTCACTTTGATTTTGCATCAAGATAACTGGCATGTGTCACATTTAACCACCATATTAACCCTTTGAAGGAAAACATAACTTTTCGAGAGAGAAAAAATTAATTGGCCCATTGGTCAAACATTAAACGATGTTCCTGTTAGATTGTTTGCTCCATGCTTACACTTTAGCATACAGTATGTTGAGTGATAGTAGGCTACTAGCATTATTAGAACTTGTAGCAGCTACAAATGGGAAATACTTTTAAATGATATCTGGCAAGTCTGGCTGTTTCGTGTAAGAGACAAGAGACATTGTGCAGTGGATGAATATGTGGTTGCTCTCCTGAAATAGAAACTTTTTTTGGTTTAAAATGTATGAATCTGCAGACTATGTACACACAGATGATCTTGGTGTCCATGTTCTCATTATTTAATGGGTAACTTGACCAACAGGACCCCCCACCCCCACCCCAATACTTTCTTTAACCCTAGTGGGATTTCAAGTCGTGTGCCTGGTCCAGATCATGGTGGAAGGGCAACTTTACCCTCACACCCTGCATGTGTGTGGCCTTGGCAAGTGTTTCATGGAAATGATTGGGCAGCCTTGATGATATTTTTGTGGGGACAGTTAAATGTCTTAGTTTGCTGAACATACTGTTGGTGCAGAGGTTTACCCTAATGAGGCCCATGGAGAATAATTGTCATAGTGATGGGAGCAGACTCCCATGTCACCTTGAGGGAGGCTAAGACAAAGGGAAGATGAGACTTGATGTCATATTCCTTCTGTACTCTTAAAATGGTCAGCCCTGGCAGGTCAGGTGTGCCACTTAATAGGCAGATGTCTTTGAGGTGCACATTTTTACCTACTGAGAATCAACATTTTAGTGGACGGGATGACGAATGATTGGATTATTGATAAATTTAATGTCAAATAATGTGACTAGGGCCGCTCGGGTAGTGTAGGGGTATATTCCGCTGCCTACCAACCCTGAGGTCGCAGGTTCGAACCTCACGGTTGGCCGGGACGTCCCCACAGACGCAATTGGCGGGAAAGCCGGACGAGGGGATTTGTCCTTGTCGCTGCACTAGCGCCACCTCGGGTCGGTCGGGGTGCCTGTTCAGCGGGGAGAGGAGCTGGGGGAGACGGCGGGAAAAGAAGGCTGATTGGCTTCACATGTGTCGGAGGAGACATGTGCTAGCCTCAACCTCCCAGGCTGATGGAGGACGGGCGGAGCAACGACCTGGACTGCTTAGGCACGGGGGAATTGGATATGTAAAGGGGGGAAAAATAAGTTAAAAAAAATAAAATAATAATGTGACTAATTGACATTCAGACAGAATGTAATGATAAATCCCTTAGCTACAAATCCCTTGACTTATATATTAATAATCACACAATTATCATTATATTATATTATATATTATCATATATATTATATATTCATAACAAATAATGACAAAATATAACAATGATTATTATTATTAATTACGTGATACATTAAGATGTATTTTAGGCAACACCAAACATTAGCCAAGGATTTTTTTCATGACATTAGAAAATATTGTTGTCAGCTGGAAAGTCAAAGACATTGGAGAGAAAGTAATCACCAAATAAATGTGTTGTTATGTTTTAGTGCTGAATAAACTCAAATATGTTGTTACATTCTTAAATCTGATCATTTATAATTCCAAAATGTTCTCCAAACTGCCTGGCCTTTTAATCGTTTGTTTACAATCTAAATTTGTAGGGATGCACGATATATCGGCCATCGTATCGGTATCGGCCGATAATTACTTAAAAATGCATTATCGTTATCAGACAGATATCAAAATTATCCCCGATATGATGATGCATTAATTATTTGCCAACCACATTGATGCGCTGGTGGAAAAACAGCTTGTTAACCTACCTACACTGGAGAAAATATCTGCGATGAAGAGAGAAATCAGGTAACAAAACAGCGTCTGCATCTGCACCCAGCATCACAGTTACTGCAAGGTGTATGTAGGTAAACCCTACTGGTGGAAACTGGTATTGCAATATCGGTATCGCTATCGATATTGGTCGACATGAAAATATGTAAATAATCGGTTATCAAATATTGGCCAAAAT
Source organism: Diretmoides pauciradiatus (assembly GCA_900660315.1). NCBI lineage: Eukaryota > Metazoa > Chordata > Actinopteri > Trachichthyiformes > Diretmidae > Diretmoides > Diretmoides pauciradiatus. The sequence continues at coordinate 5,432 of CABFOS010078478.1, read as the reverse complement.
TTAAATATCAAATATCCACCAAATTAAGAAATAAATCTTGGAAATATTGTGATCCAATCCAGATATTCAGTGAAATAGAGATGGAAACAAAATTGTTTTCAAATTGTCTTTCAGATTTCAGTTTTCCTCACTTGTTTCTCAGAGTGACCTAAATATTGTCAAACGCATCAATGTTTTAAACACTGATTCTTTACGGTCTGTTTGTTCATCAACCTTCCTGTAAACCAAGAGAGATAGAATTAGTATTTAGTGCTACAGAGGCTAGTAAAGCTTCCCTCCAACGCTAGTATTTCCATACAGGATTAGTTGATAATCCTGTATGAATCACCATGGAGAATTGGACCACGCTAGAGAAGGGATGAAATACGAAATCAAAGAATCCCTTTCTGACTGACTGAGTGACTGTTGGTAAGACGCCTGGAGCAAATGTTTCGTGAAGTGTAGATTTCTGCAGGAGTTCAGGCTTCATTAGTTATGACAGAGTTTACTGCGGGGCCTTGTTCTGATCCACTTAAAGTAGTTATGGTGTAACTCACCTTGAGTGCTTTGGGGAGTGTTTCCACCTAACCCATTAAACACCCAATCATTTAATTTTGAGTCATTTTTCTCTAATTGAACGTGTCTGTTATATACATTTTTTCCAACATCTTTGAGGACACCTGCCTACCTTTATGACAGCCAAGTACTGGGGGGGTGGGGGGACTCCTGCTGGTTGACATTGAGAGGCAAAATCATTGTTTCCAAATTAAGATTGTAGATAAATGACCTTACAAAAGAAGGGAAATCAAAGAAGTATGGGAATGGGGTAAATTGGATTCTTTGGCGTCTAACAGTATATGACTTAAACCAACTGGGGATTCTCTCGACAGTGGAGGAAGTGTGAGTTTCCTAAGGCAACAGTCCCACCTGGGATCTCCTGATGATCCATGGGGTCTTCGTAAAAAGCCTTGAAGTTATTCAACCCACTAAAAGGCTAAATAGATTTTTTTTAGGCTGTATTGCTCTGATTTCAGAAGTTCTATATTGGTTTCAGGCAATCTGTTTCACTTTACTCAGTCAATATTCTGTATTTGATTTGCATAGCTGAAAGGTTTGTTAATGTCTCAGATCTTGTTTTGATTGGGGGAAATCAGCTTTTATCAAATGATGGTTAATATGAAATCATGAGATTAAAGACTTTGATTACAATGTCTGAGTATTTTTGACTGTTATTAAGAATGTATATCTTGAGCTTGGTTTTAGTACTATGATATATTTGACTTCATTAGGTGCCCCTTATATCAGTATCAGATAATCAAATACCAAAACAGACATCGAACCAAAAAGTGAAGTGATAATTCCATCCTCTAAAATGTCAATGTTTTATCAGTAGCAAGACAGGAATCTGGCCTCAACAATATTCAAAAGTGAGTTTCATGCCGCCAATCATTTAGGTGGATATATCATTGTGGAATGAAATGCTACATTTGTATTGCATTTACACAAAATGAATTGTCTTTGAAGCCTCACAGAGGCGTCATGAGAAATACCCATTATTACGGACCAATTTGCTCCTGCAGATAATCAATGTTGGCACTGACTCAGCCAAGCCATGCTCCACAGGCTAAATGCTTGAATTGATCATTGATGCTTTCTCACCAATAAGCAGTTTAAAATGAGTGATTGGGGGGGCTAAGAGTAGCCCGGGCTTTTGCTATTAGTGTAATGATGATATGACATAAGACATTTTCTGTAAAGTATTGTCTTGTTGTTATTGCGAAAGACAGATTATGATTGGGTTTAGTCAGTGTACATTATGAGATGCTCCTTAAGTAGCGTTCATAAAGAAAAGCTACTTGCTGTGTCAGAGTGATAATAAGGGTAGTGATTCATATATACTTTAGGAGTCAAAGGGAGCACTGTGATAGACCTGCATTTTCTTTTATTTGTCCTTGCTGTTAGGGACCATGGATCCGGTACTTCCTTTGTCCCTGCATACATCACAATGAGTGCACTGTCTGGGCCAGTCATTGATATGCCAGCTCTGTTTTTACACATTGTCATTTTATCTTTCTCATTACTGTCATTAATAAGCACTCAGATACATCTCATTACAAGGGTAATTGGGACAAACATCAAATTCCTCTCCCCTCCCATTCAGTTGGATATCTTTCAAATGCTGAAAGTAGATAACCACTGTTAGGTCCACAACAGCTGTTAATATTTCGTGATAATATAGCTTTATTCCCACTGATATCTTTCTGACTTTGTGTTACTTTTAATGGTATGTTAAAATGGAAATTTAATGCAAGTTCAAATGGACCAACTTTATCCAGAGATTGGCTCAGAAAAAAACCTGCACATGGATCTGTAACTGTACAGCCAGACACGCGCACACACACGCACACACACACACACAGAATGTGTACACGCTACGCACATGGACTCGTTAGCCTAGTGTGCATGCAGGCAGACAGCCAGACACGCACGCACATGCACACGCACCCACGTTTGTGTTGAGTTGGCTCTAACTTCCAATGTAATTTTATTTTTAGCTAGTACCCTTTTTTGTTGGAGCTCCATGAAGTCTTTCCCATCTACAACTTAGTTCCTCAGCCAAATATTGACTTTGGGATCTGATTATTAAGCAATTTCCACAAAACTTCAAATTACTATCTGAACAATTATTTTAAAGACGTTACAAGACCCAGTAGACCCCCAAGGTCTTGAAACTGATTATGCAAAAAGATAATTGCTATGAAGATTTAAAAAGAATTAAATTGGTTTGACAAACCTATAAGTTGTTAACTACTGCTCAGTGCAAAAGAATACATTTGCTGACAAGGCCACAAAGAACCAGAGCAGAAGGCTTTTCCCGTGTGCTCAGGTGGGCGGGAGGTATCGCTCTCTTTATTATCACAGCTAATGGCGTTCCAGATCTGTCCTCAATTATACAGGATGAGATGAACTATTAATTAATAATTCTTCTGATAGATAAATTGTGCCACGGTCAGCAGATGTGCGGTTCTTAGAGATGAAATGAAACCGGTTTGGGCTATTGACCAACACTGGCCTGGTTCTCTACATCTGCCTTTATAGATGTGTGAGCATTATCTCAGCTTGACACGCCATTATGTTCCCTGTCCCCTGGCCTGCTTTAACTGCCAATGCATCATCAGCGGTCCTCCATGTTTTCCTGATTTACTGCGTGTAAAGCCAATGTTGCATAATTTGTGTTTTAAAAAAAAAGTATTAATCGTTCTTTTCCCTTACGGAAAATGGTTATTTTTTCCTTATAGGTTAAATGTACATTGCCTGAAAAATGATACATCCTCCAAGTACTTTTGAGCAAAGGCTGAATTGTATAATTTTCCCATAAGCTTGCAACGTTTAAGTGTAGAAAGGAGGAATTATATGGCTATGAATGGCTTCCTTAATAGTGATATCACTTCCCAGAACAAAAGGAGGAGGCTCTGCAATGAGCCGGGAGTGCGGATGCTGCTCGATTGGCCATTTTCCTGGCTTCCATTAAGGTCACGCACTGCGCCACCATGCAGGAGAGTGCATGAGTGACAACACGGCCAAGACGAATGGAGCACTCTCCCACAAACCTCGTTAAGACTGAAATCACTGAAAAAATAATAGTTATTAAATTAATTGCAGTCATAATCTCGTAAAATATGTGTCAAAAAATTATATGCGGTTCGATTAACACATAACATGGGTGTCAAATCTGTAATAAAACCCTGATCAATAAAACAATAACCATGTTGTTAAAAGCAGTCATTGAAAGGTGTTGCTGGCAGTGGGCTCCAGGGGTGAGCAACCCTTTTAATATAAACGGATTTCATCTTTCCACCGTGTCACCTAAATCACCTCAATGTTTGTGTATACAATTAAAATAAGATAATAAATTGCAGCAATGGATGGATTACGAACGCTCTCTTTGACCCCATACATCAGGCTTTGTCAGTGGCCTAGAAAATGCATGTCTAACAATCTGTTGATTACAATGTGGTGTGGGGAGAGGCCCCGCACAGGGAGGATGATGACTGTTGCAGGATACATTATTTTAACATATTGTTATGTTTAAATCGATAAGTTTTAAACGAGCGCTAACGACTACTATTAATTAAACTTTCAGAATCTTTATTAGAAAAGTTACCACTTGTATGGTTGATTTAATGAATGGTTTATTATTTCATTTTGTTGGCCCTGACCATTATGCCCAAACGACTGGTCTTTTATCTTGAAAAGAAATGAGGCAAGGCATAGTTTATTTGGAGGGCTGAGAAGACGATAACGCGTCAGTTGAAGGGCATATTTATTTTAAAGCCTTGGAGGAGTAACCATGAGTAGTTCTTGATACAATTTGCCTGCCTCTAAACCATATTGAAATCATTTTCCGCCCCCGTGCTATTTGGCCCTTGAGATATTATTATTTTTATCAGTGTGTTTATATGAAATCATTTGAGTGGGGATGTCAATTTGGAAATGAAATTGTCTGTGCAAGGGAATCATTCGAATTGGAAATTAATGGTATTGCAATTAAAACTCGGGTACAGTATTTGGTAACAATTATGATAATGACTCTAGCTGGAGGTGTGAATTTTACAGGGGGGGTGGTTTGTTAACATGAGCACAGTGTTGGAAAGCTCCAGTGTCGCAGCGGTAGCAGAAGAGTCAGTAACCAAGCCTTTTGTAAAAAAAAAAATGGCAAATACGCTTCTACCCTTTTCCTCATGGCTTAATAGAGTAACACCAGTGAAAAATATCTCTGCTTCTTCGTGGTAGAATGTGTGTTATTCCATTACTGAACACAGATAAACTGCCTTTGTGATATTGCTGCAGGAAGCTTTTTGCTCTCAAGCTGCCATTGACGGAACGTGTCCTACATTGTGTTGTGGTAATAGAGTGGTTTATCAGCTTGTGTTGAGAGTAGCTATAGGCTAAGTATGGTTGAGAGTCACAATTACCAGCAGACACAACATGCTGTTTGTCTGCTCATGATTAATGCGCTGGATCGGCATGGGCCCTCGTTCGAAGCTGGGTGATGGAAGATTCCTGTGAGATATTTTTTCCCCTGTTTCCTTTTTCCGCACACTGCTATCAGCCAAATTGGATGATCAGTGGGGGAATTCTCCCACTCTCTGGGGTTTTCACTGTGGTTTGTAGATTTTGCCTTCAGGTTTGAAATTCACTCAGACTGGAGAAGTCCTCTATCCAGGGACTGGCTTTTTTCAATTGAGCATTAAGTAGGGGTCCAGATGGGGGAAATAGTTGCCATTTTTAGCCAGGGAAGAATGTTTACTCTGCTACTCACAATCCCACATTGCCAAGGATAAACCATAAATACCCGTCAATAGCCTTACCAGTGAGTACTGTACAGCATGAGAGGGTCTATGCTGTTTGTGTGGAGTGTGAGGAAGGTAACTTTGAACTTGAGAGAGAGA
>CABFOS010078459.1:0-16370 GCA_900660315.1 Diretmoides pauciradiatus | reverse complement strand
GGAGAGTCTAATGCTGTGACATTTTATTTTAATGTAGGCCAGACTGATAATTAACATCACAGTGCCCTCAAACTTAGGTGATGGGTGTCGAAGGATTATCGTCCAGCGGCCCAACCCTAATTGTTAGTAGGAGGAGTATCTCGCTCTGCTGGTCTTGTTGCTGCTGGCTGGTATGAGCTACAGTATCCTGCTTGCTAGTTTAGCCTCAGTAACTATGACTGCTACCATGCTAATGAGCCTCACTAATCACCTGTTTCATGCGGTGATTTCAACCACATTTAATCTTTACAGGGACATTCAGTGTTGAGTTTTCAATCTACTTACCTTCAAATCTGCTAACTCCACACCCAATACGGTGAGAATGGATTTGACTCGGGCTCATCAACTCACCGGGAGCTGTCAAGGCTTTTGAGGATAAAAAGAGAAGAGCACTAGTTTCCAAATAGGAAATCCAGTGTTAAAAATAAAGGTTTATATATCGTTGTAGAAAAGACATGTTAGTAAAGTAGTGGATGCTGAGACCGGAAGATAAGGCTTCTGACATGTTGTGGAGTGCAGGTTAGACAGCGATCTGTGCCTGCAGTAAACACTCTTGCCTACACACCACCTGCACCACCTCTATTGTTTATTTAATTATTAAAGGGTAACAAAACTCAGAGACTCCCATCTAATGGTTAAAACCATGTTGCTGCAATTGTCTGATCTTGGACACCACATCACCCCTGTCCTTGCCTCGCTCCACTGGCTTCCTGTGTCGTACAGGATTCAATTCAAGGTTCTTCTGTTCATCTACAAAGCCCTCAATAGCAAAGCCCCTTCCTACATCTCTGACCTACTCACCCCTTACTCTTGTACCAGAACCCTCAGATCAGCCAACCAGGGGCTACTCACAGAACGGAAGGCCAACCTTAAGAACGGGGGCTATCGTGCTTTTGCAGTCGCAGCCCCCAAACTGTGGAACAGTATCCCTACCTCACTCAGAATCCCCCCCTCAATCGAGTCCTTTAAATCCCAGCTCAAAACCCACCTGTACTCTCTAGCGTTTCCTACACCATCATGACCTGTACCTGCCTGTGCTACTCTACTGTTGTGCAACTTGTCTGTCCCATGTTGTATGATGATGTGCTTGTTGTCTGTCTCCCTTCCCCACATATGTGAAGCACTTGATTGATTGATTGATTGATTGTAAAGTTATGCTAATACTGTACCTTGACAGCTTAAATTGTAGTAGTCTTTTGTGCTAAGTGATCATTGGAGTTTGAGTTTCTGTAGGTGGCTTTGTCTGTTCAGCCACAGTGGCTAACGACAACTACCCAGTTCTTCTATTTATTCCAAAAGAACCAATGTTGCTGCGGATGGAAACACAAAACGCATCCTGTGCACCAGAGGATTTTCTGGAATCATTATTTTAGTATATCAACTGGTGATAGAGAGTAGCAAAAAATGTTTATATGAAAATGTCTCAGATTATGACTTACAGTCAAATTCAGAATGACAACCTTAACTTGTTCACGTTGTCACTTTGCTTAATTCTCTTCATTCTCTTAAAATATCTCAAAAGCTAAGGATTACAAAGTATAAAAACAGGTCAAAGTTTCCAGAGATATGTAGTGTTTTCCTCTTGTGTTTGTCTTTCAGCTGAGAACATTTTCCACCCGTGAGAATATGATGCAGCACACACTCAGGGATCCAGAGGGAACGATGACTTACGTTTCGGGGACGGGCACTCTCTTCCTCAAGGTTCCCCAGGGATGGAAAGAGATACAGGTACAGACTCGGGCTGCTGTTGTATATAGGTTGATGAATCCCAATGTGACAACAACTTGTACAGAAAATATGCATCAGTAATAAGGGAAAATGTAAACTGTCATAGATGCTCATTAATGTCAGAATTCGGTTGTTGTCTTTCACTCCAACATGGACTAATATATGTATGTAACCTTTTAGCTGGAAATTGGAGTTGTAACGATAGCATGCACACTCGGCCCGGCCACAAGTTTTATTTTACTTAGCTTTTGTTAAAACCTTATTATAATTTCAAAAATATGGGCCTCACTTGAGATTTTTTTCTATCTTCAGTCTGGCAAAACGTTTTTGTCAGCAACAGTGAGCATCTGGGACAACTTTGTGTCTTACATTTCTAAGGCCATTGTGGTCTGTTCACTGGTCCTGGATCAGTGCTCCAGGATTTGAAGAAACCCCATCTCTCTATCCCTAAAGATGTTACAGTGCTCTCCACATGATCAACAAAAGAACAATGATACAGTAGCTGTCCTTCAAAGAATGCCCAATGACCGATTTTTTGAAAGTCAGGAATCACATTAAACTTATTCAAGGAGAATAAATATGCAGGAATTGGTGCAGAGACTTTGACATCTCTGGGATTTATACTAGTATATATATAAGGACAACAGGATCTCACATACAGAACAATATGCAGTACTACAGTAGATAGAGTTCATTGCTCTGTGTTTTGTCTCCACAGCTTGGCAATCTGATCTACCTCTCCAATAACATTATTCCACAAGATGAGGTAATTGTCTTTTCTGCTACTATTATTCAGGCTAAACGTTGGCTAGTGTGGAATGTGTTATGTATTTCTCTATCTAACATCTATATTTAACTCTCTGTTTAGCCTCGACCTGCATACCAGATAAGAGGAGATACGATGGAACGAATGCAATCAGTTAAAGAAAGGGTGAGTTCAAACGAGACAATGAAGACAATAAGAAGTGTGGCTTTACTTGGCTTTTTTTTACACGGGGATTTAATATTGTAATATAATACTATTGGGATAGAATTTGATAGAACTACTGGAAACCTTCATATAATGAATCTCTCTGACCTAAAAAATAAAAAAACAAAGAGTGAAGATTATGCTAATATTTGCTCATGAAAGATAGCTACTGTAGATTCAGCTTTTTTCATATTGTATTATATGATTTGGCCCCCCAAATATACACAGAACCACTCTGAATAAGCATTGTTTGGCTGCACCTCTGCGTAATCCTGGTGCATGGTGCGCTCATAGACCAGGAAGTAGCTCAATGATTTTCTCACTGTGGTGGCCAAGTGAACATAGAAACATAGGAATTGTGCAGACACCCTGACTTAACCCCTCGCTGTCACTCTCCTTCCAGCTGAACCTGGTGGCCTTGAACCAGCCCCACTCAGGGGACATGATGGGGCTAAACACCGTTGACCGTATGTGTTACGAACAGGCCAAGGCAATGGGTCTGGCACCAAACTACCGCGCCTTCATCTCTTCCCACAGACAAGACCTGGTCCATGTGGTTTACCCAGGTTTCCGTGAGACACTGCCAGTCACCAACCTCAGGGTGAGTCTGCTTCTTTGGTGCTGGATGGGCAAACAACCAGGGTGGGAAATTAACACTCGCCACCAGACAAATTCTGGTACATGATGGCTGTGGCTGTGGCTGACACCTTGGAATGTAACCAGGGATGTAGTGGTAGATAAAAAGTAAACTATGAAACTAAAAGGTCCAGTCGGTAATCATCATAAGACAATAACCACCAACATGAACCAAATTATACTTTCTGGAGAGAAAAATGTAAAATGGTAAAATAGTGCTACTGTCAAACTACAACTTGGGTGTTTTTTCTTTCTCTTACTTGAATTTACACAGTATACATGTTTTGTGTGAGTTTCATTTTCCTTGACACTTTGAAACATGTTAAATCCACATTGGATAATTTCAGAAATAAATGGGCATCAATGAGGAAACAAGACTAGGTCAAAACCTTGTATGTGCCTTGTCCCTGATGCCTCTTGGTGCATGGAGAGCTGGTTTCGGTTCCTATTGGCAGTTGAATATATCACAATGTATTACGGCGAAAGTCGACCAATGGTGTAACCCTTCGCCAAACACTGGAATTTCCTAGCCTGAATGATACCTTCAACACACCATGACGTCGCCGAATGCCCAAATTTCCTAGGTGCACTTGAATGCATGCACATTTGCAAAGGTCGACCAATGGTGTAACTTCATCAGTCAGCAGTAACTATGATCAGTCACTAAGTATGACCAGTCACAGACCATGATCAGTCACTGATAGTTAGTTAGTTAGTTAGTTAGTTAGTTAGTTAGTTAGTTAGTTAGTTAGTTAGTTAGTTAGTTAGTTAGTTAGAACCTTTATTTAACCAGGAAAGTCAGGAACAAGTTCTTATTTTCAGTGACGACCTGGCAGGAGGCAAAAGGCTTCCTGAGGGGACAGGGATTGAGGAAGATAACTGATCACTCACAGACTATGATCAGTCATTAACTATGATCAGTCATTAACTATGATCAGTCACTAACTATGATCAGTCACAGACATTGTTTGATGGCCCGTTGTCGTTGTCCAGCCAAACGAAGCCTATTACCAGAAGCCAGAGAAATGGTGGTTGTTGCCTTGAAGTGAAATTTCACTTTGTGTCCTTTTCAATGCTCAAAACTGGCGTGAATCTGTTACACGCTTTCTCTCTTAGAGCCAGACTAATGAACATTTCCAGGAACCCTTTGTCACAAACACCCATAACAACTTTTAGGTCTCAACCCATCTGGTCGCAGATATAATCCGCCAAGATGCAGGACCAATAGATTTAAAATCTCATTTGTCCCTGCTGCTATTGGACTTTTTTTTGGTGTTATGATGTTTTTTGGTGTGAATTGTTTGTATGTTGACCGTTGTTGTTGATGATGATTGTAGTATTGCTGGCTGTGCAACAAATTGCCCCTTGGGGATAATAAAGATGACCTTGACCTTGACCCATAGTTTTAAGGGCTCATCCCATAATGTATCTCTAGCGTTAGTGTCCAAAATCTAACCTGTCTCTTATGTGTCCTCTATCAGGGAGATGTGATGTTTAGGAACTGGCGGGCGATTTTCAACGGCAGCGGGGGGCCAATCAATACCAAGATTCCCATCTACTCTTTTGATGGCCGGGATGTTCTGGCAGACCCCTTCTGGTCAGTAGTCTTGTATGTCCGTATGTCTGTATTTATCCATCCATGCTGTCTTCACAAACACTCAGGTTGTTGATATGTGTGTCACCCCCTCTGCAGGCCCCATAAAAGCATCTGGCATGGCTCCAGCAGCAGGGGTCTCCGTGTGGTGGACAGGCACTGCGAGACGTGGCGAGCAGACCATATGTCCGTCGCAGGCCTGTCATCTAGCCTGACCTCAGGCCAGCTCCTGGGGCAACAGATACGCAGCTGTTCCAACCAGTACATCGTCCTTTGCATCGAGACCCACAAAAACCCATAAATCCCCCCAACAAAGTGTGTTTTTTAAGAGGGTGTTTTGAGGCCAAGACTCCAAACTCTTAAAAAAAAGATGTAGCATTTTCAACACATCCATGCATCTTTTATTTTAAAGGTGCTACGTGTAGCATTTTCAAAAAGTAAGACCACATTTCCCACAAATCCTGTTGCTTCCTGTTGCAAAGACGATGGTGCTACTTGCCCCCCCCCTCCCCCGCCCCATGGCGTCGCTCGGCATTGCAGATGTGTTGAAGAGGAAGAAGAAGGGCCCCTACTCTTCTTCTTACAGCCAAGTTATGAAGTACAAGTTGAAACTATGCAGGTAGAAGAACTGGAATAAAGTTGTGGATCACTTGCAAAGTAAAACCAGTTTGAAATTGAACCCGGTGGCACACAATGTAAAATGCAGCGTAGAGGCCGGTAGAAGTCCTCAGCGATGGTCTTGTTTGTTTACGGTAATTACACTAAAGTCTCAAAATGAATGTGGTAATGACGTATTGGTGTTAAAATGCTACACATAGCAGCTTTAACCTTTACTTTATCCAGGGAAAGTCGACTGAGCACCATACTGTTTTCACATTCACAGTTAAACACCTTCACAACTGGGAGCTTCCCAGTACAACCACGGCCTCCTACTGGTGGCCACTGAGCAGCTCCACGGGAGCAGTTGGGGGTTAAGTGCCTTGCTCAAGGGCACCCACATTTCCCCAACCGACGAACTTCTGATCACATCTAGGCTACTGCCACCCCACAGCTAACACACAACACACATTTGTGCTACTTTTCAATAGTGCATATTTTATTCAAACATATTATGACACCATATTTTATTCAGCTGAAGGATTACATGGTTTTCTATGGGCTTATAAAGCCTTTCAAACCCCTCTGGATACTCTCAAGACCTCAAAGCGCATGGTGGTGGAGCTGAAAACAAGGCTGCTTTTCTTAGCTCCTGAGATACGACAGCAACAATATGTTGTGTTGAAAAGTAACACGAAGGGGTTTTGGCTGAAACCAGACACCCGGTGTTGAAAAGAAGGCATCTTTTCCCCCCTTTTTTTAAAAAACAAGTGCATTTTGTCCTCCCTGTTCAATTGACTGACTAAAGCGGAGCTTGAGGACACGGGGTTACAGGAATCTTCACACTTGGCAGTTTTCTTAACTGATAGATTTCCAAAGACGAGTGTGATCTACATGTAGGTGTAAAGGGCTACTTTCGTTATTGTGTTTACAGGTTGTCAAGGATGTTCTTTGAGCATTTTTTTATTACAAATTTCAGGAGAAGTTTACTCAATGACTCGAGGGCCAAAACTATGTTACCACAACTCAGCTCGTCCCAACTATGGGACAACCAGACAACCAGTATTGCCACCAAAGTAATTTTGATGCACTGTATTTCATTTTTTTTAAATTACTTTTTTTTGTTCAACAGTTTTCATCCATGAACATTGTGTTTTTGTTTGAGCTGTTTAATACATCTGGTGATCTCACTCCTTAGCAGTACTTTCTCTCAATAGGCTATTTAATTTAAATCCAATGATTTATTTATACCGTGACCGCACATAAAGTGAAATCAGATGATTAAATTTAAGAATGTAATTTATCGTTTGTTGTTTGTGAAAGTGACTGTTAATTCTCACTTTTTTGCCTCTTTTCAATCTTTTTGTACAGCATTCTTAATTGTTTTTTAAGTGTCTGAAAGTTGACAGCAGTCAAAACTAAATTCCACCACGTACAAAGAAATGCCAATGAAATATTCAAATGTTCATACAACCAAAATTTTAAAAATACAAAAAAAACATTCAAAGGCAAAAGTGAGAGCATATGTTTTGTATAAATATTGGTGCTTTGTTGAATAAAGTTTCCTCTTTTCATAACCTGCCTGTTGTGTTTCATTGTCAATATGGTGCATTCAGTAACTGATACGATATCTGAGTGTGTTAAATACAGATTTAAAATAAGCTGGAACTGCCATTATAAACCATTGACCTTAAAAACATGGTGAGATTATGATGTTTGGTGTCTTTTTCCCTGTAAACATTTGATGTGTGAGGTGAGATTTCCCTTCAGACCGAACATTTCATTGCTCCCTGCTCCTCTTGGCTCCTGCTGTAGTTGAGTATACTTTAGAGACATGGCTACCATATCTACTTTTGACTGCTTCTGTGGTCTTGCATTAAACTGATGTGACTGATTGTAGTCTTTCCTATTGTTTGGAGTATTTCTACATAATTTGAAGTTGTTTGTGGAGTTAACTGTGTGCTCATAGTCTCAGAGAATGTATTTGTGAAGTTGCGATCTGTTTCGACCACTGTTACTCTCAGCTTTTTCAAAGGTACACCTCCACAGTGTCCAACATCCCTCTCATAGTGCTGCAGTCATTTAAGAGCAAGCTGGTTGGAAACGGCAGAGCGTCTTGTGAAACTCTCCTGGAATACAAAACCACACAGGTAAGAACATAATTTTTCTACTGATGCTGAATGTGAGAAGTTCATCAGAGGTGAGTCACATGCTCATCTTGCATCTCTACCTCCTTTGCTGTAATACTGTATGATCTTTCTTCTCAGTTAATTTGCACTTTTCTATTATATGATAGGCTATATAATTCCATGTCCCTTACACACTTATTATTTATTGTTTTTTGCAATCAGCCAGATGCCTAACATTATCAGTGGTGTCCGGTCCTTGTAGTGGTGCTATATGATGTTACTGTGTAAAACAGTTTGTCCTTTTTGTTGCTAGAGAACATTTCTGTCTTCACTGGTAACACTGGTAACATTTTTGACACAGAAAACATCTAATTTGCCATTCTATAACTTGGTTGCAAGTTAGCTCGATCATGCGCTTTTCTCCATGACTGTGTGTATGTGTGTGGGCAGTCCTATGTGAAACAAAGTCCGATGTGATCGCCCTGGTTCAATTCAATTCAAATAGTGCGGGTATCAGATGGCAAGACTAGTGTCTGCTTTTCTAGGTAGTTGTAACAATAAGATTGTTATTTAGGTACTGTTGTACCAGGGGCCGATTAAGATGTAACACAGGCCGCACGTGGACGAGTGCAGAGACTGGTTAGAGCTGAGGGACTAGGCTACAGCCAATGTATGTAACGTGATGATATAATTTTAATAAACTACAAGTAAGCAATAAGAATGCTTTAGTCGTCCATTATGTATAGTCTTGATGAAGACAGAACATAATGAAACAGTAGTGACCTAGTTTATCCGTTGTAAAACTAGTTATGCCATAAGTGCTGTTGTGGTTATCATACACTTCCAAGAAGCTAAGAAGTAATATATTTACTCCTTTCCCGCCCATAAAGGAATGACACCTCCTGTCTCCCTTCTCCTCCCGGTCCTCTCTCTGGTCTTGGCTCAGACCTTCCATTGGGGTCCCTGTCCCAATCCCAGTGTCCAGTCCAACTTAAACCTTCAGCAGGTAACATACTCATGTGTACACATATACACACACACATCATCCTATGTTGTTTTTTGAAGTGAAGTGTGGAAACTACTGCTCACACACACACTCTGTCACACTCACACTCTCTAATGCACCTTTTCCTCGAACAGTACCTGGGCAGGTGGGACAAGATTGCGAGGCTCCCGTCCATTCACTGTACAAGATAGGGAAGTGCGTGGAGGTCAACAGGTGGGACAAGATTGCGAGGCTCCCGTCCATTCACTGTACAAGATAGGGAAGTGCGTGGAGGTCAACAGGTGGGATAAGATTGCGAGGCTCCCGTCCATTCACTGTACAAGATAGGGCAGTGCGTGGAGGTCAACAGGTGGGACAAGATTGCGAGGCTCCCGTCCATTCACTGTACAAGATAGGGAAGTGCGTGGAGGTCAACAGGTGGGACAAGATTGCGAGGCTCCCGTCCATTCACTGTACAAGATAGGGAAGTGCATGGAGGTCAACTTTGGTGTGACAAAACATGGCAGCATCCGAGTGCGTTCCTCCGAGACTGTGTGACTTGTGTCTTACCCTCAGCCCACTGGATCCATGATCAAATACATCAAATATTTGAGGTGGTGGGAGAAAGGAGAATGATGGCTAAGCTGTCATCCCTGATGGAGAACATGTCACACCCCATGCAGGACACTCTGACAGCTCCTTCAGTGACAGGCTGCTTCACCTGCAGTATGTGAAAGAGATACCGCAGGTCCTTCCTTCCTGCTGCTGTCAGACTTTACAAACAACACTGCTCCCAGTAGACCACACACACCAAACCAAACCTGACACTCACCTATATGCAATATTAATATACACTACACTGTGCAATATTAATACTGTATATACTACACTGTGCAATATCAATATTTCCTATTTTCCTATGTGCAATAATGTGAATCCTACCGTACTTATTTATCACATCTTGTTTGAGCCTGTTTACTTACAGTATTTTTTATTATATCTTGCTTTATTGATGCTATTGTGCTATCTCATTTGTTGCTGTAACACTGTAAATTCCCCCACTGTGGGATTAATAAAGGATTATCTTATCTGATCTTAATTTGGGAATGACCTGTTTCATAGCACCGCTCTAGAGTAGTCATACATAAGCCTCTTTCTCCTCCTTTAACCTTAGTATTACCCTGGTGGGTGTTGAGCACTGACTACTCCACTGTGGCGGTGGTGTATTTATTTCCTGCTATGACTTTTTTGATCTGTTCCACATGGATTCCGGTTGGATCATCAGCCGCACGCGATCCCTGACCCCCCGATGTGGTAGAGGAGGCCAAAATGGTGTTTCAGCGTAACAATATTGACATTAGCAGGATGATAGTTGCTGACCAAACATGAGGTTTTCAATTTTATATTGACTTCACTGTAGATCAGCTTTGTACTGTAACTCTGATCTATCGGTGTTATGAGTGAGAGGACTGCTGATATCTCACTGTTACGGTGAAGTCTATGAAAAGACTCTCTTGGAGGCAAATAACATATTATACAGGAGTCAAGGTTGCAAAAAAGAGTTTTTATTTTTAACTCAAGTTAACTCACAAAACCAAAACAACAACACAACAATCACACTATGAACGAAGGTTTGCATGTACGTCAAAATGGAATTTGAGACTCTAAAGACCAGAATCTCTACAACCCAGGAACTACTGTATGTTTTACCGATCTAAATTGTGCTTAGTGAAATCATTTACTTATTACTCTTCTGTTTTCATGGTATTACACAATGTGTAGAAGGAATTGTCAAATGTACGGGGGTAGGGGGGGGTTTATGTAGAATGCTTGTGTCAATGTCTGATCATTAATCTATAGGTATCAATGCTTAATTTTCAATGATCTTTGTGATTCTCTGATGCTTGTATCTTTTTAATTAAAAGCAGATAATACAGTAAATGTGCCTCCTTTTCTATTTAATGTAGGTGTGTTAAATGATGAATTTAACCTTTATAGTGTGGAATGCTTTCCACTTTGTTCAGATATCAGATTAAAAATGTGCAAGGGATTAATGGGGCAAATATGACGATCAAAACTGGGTTTGTTTTGCCCCCTCCTGAATAGCAGTAGTAATAGTACAGTAGCTCTACTAGTAGTAGATTTGATAATAGCAGCACTGCAGCATCAATACTGTTCCAGAGCCTAGAAAGCAGCATCCCCAGAGGGTTTTCTCTAGCATAGAGGTAGAACTAAGAGAAATAAATGCAGGTATGGATGGATGGGGCAAATGGATTTTAAAACCAATAAAAATAATCTTAAAATGTATTCTCAAATGAGTCCAGCCTGCTAGTATATACAATCTCATACCTGCATTCATTTCTCTGTATCCTCATGAGTGAGAAAAGGTCTGACAGTAGCAGTAGGTCTGTAGTAGTAGATCTAGTAGTGGTTGTAGCAGTGGTAGACCTAGTAGTAGTACTATCGGTAGTAGCTGTAATGGCAGCAGCAGTAGTAGGGATATAATATAATCCTTATTTATACAGCACAAAACAAGTTTAAAAAACAGTGACAAAGATAAATAGGATAAAAAGACATGGATAAGATAAATAAGAAAATGAGGTATAAAACATCCTTTGTATATAAATATATATATTTTCTATAAATATCAACAAAGATAAAATAAGCAAACAGCAAATCACACAAAGTAATTTAGGTGTAAGCCCACTCCCCTTTAGTCAGAAGGGGCCCTGCCTCCCGTGAGACTTTTCTCACCTGTAGTTGTCTTCCCCTTGCTGGGCCCCATGCTGTTGGTATAGTATGTTGGTATGCAGTTACCATGTTTGGTGTGGTCTGTCATGTGACTATTCAGGAAGTTCTTCATAAAAAGAGACTGCCGATGTGGAATTTTCCTTTTCCTGTTCCAATCTAAGTCAATCTTCAACATCCCTTCACGTCACGCTCTTGGTACGTCACTACATTCATTATGTATTACTGTATGAATGCATCTATTCTATTATTGTCCATTATTAAGATTGATGTATAAGATTGTCAGCTCATATTGTAATGATGTCATGTTAAAGTAGTATTTACATACCATACCAATGTACATACTTACTTACCTAGCTTATTCACATAAGTCAAGTACAAGTTGCTTTGTAGATCAATTTATTAAATTATTATGTATAAGCTAATTATGGCTGTGCTTATAAAGTGCATGTCATTGCTCCGCCACCTGGCACGTGATGGCAGGCGGCAGAACAGTTGGTGGCCAGGGTGGTTGGTGGTTGGAGCGGGCTCTGCTGCGTCAGCGCGTGATTGTAGAGGTCACTGATGGCTGGAAGTTCCACACCAATCATCTTCTGTGCTGCTTTCACGACCCTACAGATTTGCCTCCCTGTCCTAAGAGGTGGTACTGCCATAGCCGTACTGCCAGACACTTCCTATGATGCTGTGGTAAAAGTTCACGAGCATCCGTGTGCGCATGTCCCATCTCCACAGACATCGCAGAAAGTGAAGGTGTGGTGGGGCAGCAGCCCTGTGGTACTCCAGTGTTGAGGTCTTGTTGAGTTCCTGCTGCCTATCCTCACCACTTGTGGTCTACCAGTAAGGAAATCAAAGATCCAGGTTCAGGTGGAGCTGTCCAGGCCCAGATCTTCCAGTTTAGAGACCAGTTTGGTGGAGAGGATGGTGTTAAAGGCGGAGCTGTAGTCTATGAATAGCATCCTTTTCTTATCCAGATGCTCCAGTGTGGTGTGTAGCTTGTGAGACCGACCTGTTTGCTCTGTAGGCAAAATGGAGTGGATCCGGGATGATGGTGGTGATGTATGCCATCACCAGTTTCATGACTACCGGTGAGTGCCACAGGACAGCAGTCGTTCAGACAGGTCACCCTGGTTTTCTTGGGAACGGGCACTATGGTAGTCACTTTGAAGCACTCTGGGATGGCACACTGTACAGTAGCAGAGAGGCATTGGCAATATCAGGGAAGATGGCGACCACCTGTGCAGCGTAGGTTTTGACGACCCGGAGTGGTACAGTATACCGTCAGGACCAGGGGCTTTGTGAGCTTTTGCTTTCTGAAAGGTGCACACACATCAGCCTCGAAGCCTGTTAGTATGGAGAGGTTATGAAAATGTAAACACACACACACACACACACACATACACACACACTCCTCAGCTTGCACTAAGTTGTTTCATTTATTTGGATATGTCTTGGTGTACGTCTTTGTCTATAATGATGTTACTCTACTTTCACAGAGAATTGTTTGCTTGTCATTCTTCTTTCCACGGTAACGTCTCAGGAGTCTGACAGCCTCTAGAGTATGAAGATGTTACAGGTACCGTGAGTATGTTTGAACATTTTATTGTGCATGAGTCTGTGCATGTTAACTTTTGGTTTTCCATTTTAAAATGAATTAATTAATTCATTTTATTATTTAGTATTTGACGGATTTAGTTTTTATACATCCACTGACAGAAATTCAGAAGAAAACATTGTTACGAGAATAACCTTTTTGATTATTCATAGTCTGTATCAAAGTATTGATAGTAGATGTGCATCTGCTCTCCTCTACTCCAAAGGATAAAATAGTCTGTAATTAGGTTTGGAAGTATTGATTATTGTTCCAAGAGGTTCGTCAGCTTTTTCCCTACTTGGGTTATTTTCATTCCAGCTTTCTGAGATGTAGTGGTTAGTTTTAGTGTTGGTTTGTACTATTGGTTAACTATCATGTCTTTGGTGTGAAGGTCCTGCTGATGCTGCTTCTGGCTGCTGCAGCTGTCAACGGTCAGTCATTCCACTTCGGCACATGCCCCAGTCCATCTGTTCAAAAGGACTTCAACATCACGGAGGTAAGCTACTGGAGGACAGAGATTTATGTCCATTCATTAGTGAATCGGTGAGTTTTGGCTCATGTTGATTACTATTGATTTTGCTGTAGATTTACATCTAGAGCCGTAGACAGACGCTGACTCAGGACAATGCAAGATTTCCCTCTCAAGTGACCTAATGATATTATAAACACTTGAGCCCACTTCGTCTTTGTCAAGGAGTCTTCAACAGGACACATGGCTGTGGCCCGGGATCAAACCTGTGACCTTGTGATTATGGAATGGTCTCCCTCTAAATACAGTTAGGTCCAACATCTAATAGACAGGATATGAATTAAGGTTTGAAACCTTCTCACTCAACAAGTCAATTGATTTTTACCCTTGGATTCGTATTTTTCCAAGGCTGTGTAGTTTACTTACAGCACCTGAGGTCTGTTCTATTTTTAAAGGAATCCCACAGGACCACATCCTCCAAAATGTTACGGTTTTGTAAGTAAGGAAAAGGCGGTTGCATGTTATAGTGAATCCATAAATAATACAGATCTGCAGGTAAATTGATTTTATTCAACATGAAATGAGTAGTCTTGCATGGTGGCGAATAACTTCAATGATTTGCAGTCACATTTTCAGTTGGTAGTTTCCTCATTTTGCAAACAAACTCATCACATGGCTGATGCTCTAATCCACAGAGGACTGGCTTCTGCAGGGGAACCTGTGACCCTTTTGGACCTTTTGGTTACAGGATGAGCCACTATAGGTCACCCTGCAGCATAGTGGTGGTTTAATTTAATACCCCTCTCTTTGCCCTCTCTTTGCCCCCCCCACTGCAGTACATGGGCACCTGGTATGAAATAGAGAAGCTCCCGGCCTTGTTTGAGAAGGGAAAATGCAACCAGGCCACATACACTCTTCTCAGCGACGGGACTGTCAGCGTTCGCAATGCAGAGCTGCTGTAAGCATTTCTCTCTCTCTCTCTTCCCCCCTCACTCAATTCTCAATTTTTTAGTATGGGTGAAATCTTGATTTACAGTAACCTCCCCCAATACATTTTAAAGTTTTAGTAGCCTATAGGAGGAATGTTATTTACAGAAGTCTAACTCTCTCTCTCCCTCTCTCTCTGTCTCTCTCTATCCCTCTCTCTCTATCCATCTTTCTATCTATCTATCTATCTATCTGTACAGGTCTAATGGGCAGGTAAGTTCTATTGAAGGTGTTGCCAAAGTTAAAGATCCATCTGAACCGGCTATTCTGGAAGTCAGCTTCTTCAAAGGTAAGTCTAATAGCAAATATACTATGGATATAAAACTACAGCTATTACAGCACAATAGAGAAAATCATTTTTAACCCAACTGTCTGTTCCCATCCAAGTTCCTCCTGTCCTACTACAGAGCATTTCAGAAAAGAAAGAAAACCCTCCAATTTGCTTATCTCTTGCATGTCAATTTTCACCAAATGCTTCCTGGGCTGTGTCTTCAGAATGTTGGATACCTCTAAGCCACTGAGTTCGGTGGATGATTAGTTTCCTGACCTGGCCATAACCCACCACCCCTCTCTCTCTGTATCCAGGTGCTCCAGGTGCTCCGTACTGGGTGCTCTCCACCGACTACCAGTCGTATACTCTGGTCTACTCCTGCTCTAACTACCTGGGCCTTTTCCATATTGACTTTGCCTGGATTCTGGCTCGCACACGGGCACTACCTGCTGACATCATTAGCCAGCAACATGACAAGCTGGCTGCTGCTGGTGTCAGCATAAAGCGCCTTACTGTCTCCGACCAGACTGGCTGTGATAACATGGCCTGAGGCAAGGCTGCTTTCAAAATATCTGAAACAAAGTGCTGAATTGCATGTTTGGAGACTTTTATTTTGACAGTTAACAGGGTTGACCCTCACTCTCTGTACTTGTTTGCTATGTGCTGCTGACAGATCTCTGCTTTGATTAAAAAATGGCTTTTCTCCATTTACAGTATATGTAGAGGGGAAGTTATCAATATGATTAGATAATTATAACCACAGAAAAACATCATATATATTGTATTATATTGCGTAATTCCTTGTTTTTGTGCAAAATAAAGCTTCTGTAGACAGCAAAAGTTGATTAGAAATTGTCAATTGTGTGCTGATTTGTCCACCTAACTCTAACTCTAACATATTCTGCAGGACACAGAGTCAGATCACGGACATGCTCTTCCTGATTTTGTTAAGTGGTGTGATGATAGCTTCCTTGACCTGAATGTTTCAAAGACTAAGGAACTTGTTTTTGATTTTAGGAAACAAAAGGTAAACACTCCTGCTAGCATGATTCATGGCAAGGATGTTGCGATAGTGGACTCTTATAAATACTTAGGTACCCTGTTTGACTCTCAGCTCAAATTTGACATCAATACAGCAGCGATTGCTAAGAAGGCCCATCAAAGGATACATTTGTTGAGGAGGATCAATTCATTTGGGGTCTCTAAATCCATTTTATGTAGGGTGTATTCATCATACATTGAGAGCCTCCTTACGTTTTCTTTCATCTGTTGGTTCAATAGTTTGGCTGTGAAGGACAGGAACTGTTTAAGTAGTATTGTCAAAGTCTGTTCCAAAATCATCGGAACTCAGTTGATAGACTTGAACTCCATTTGGGAGAAGCGTGTCCTACAGAGGGCAAAGAGCATCACTAGTAGTCCTGGCTAGGAATTTACTTTACTGCCATCAGGTGGCGTTATATGCAGCCTCCCAGGAGAACCAACCGTTACAGCAAATCTTTTGTTCCTTCTGCCATTTCACTGCTGAATGCAGAGTCTGCCTGAAGGCAGTGTTAGGTAGGGACTACGGATGTAGACAGCTTCTAGCTGACTCTGGTGTATTTATGGTTCATCCCTGTATGATCTGTT
>CABFOS010078440.1:10124-23394 GCA_900660315.1 Diretmoides pauciradiatus | reverse complement strand
CCCTCTTCCTCCATGTGTCTACTGATCCCCTGTGTAACCCCTTAGGAGCAGTCTAAACATCGTTTCAGAGCCAGGCAGTCAGGCCTCCAGCAAAAACACTGTGAGGCTAGACACAGACACACATCTCTTTTAGACCAAATGCCTGCCTACTTTCTGTGGTTAGCCCTCGCTCACTTCTCTCAACTCTCAGAGTTTCTCTCTCAAAATAATCTACACTCACACTCCCAAACCCTCATTTTTCTGCTGTATGAGTAAAATGCTTAATGTATCACATTTTGCCATTATGCCAACACTACATTTTATATTAATTCATTAATATATCTGTCTTGCTGAACACCATGTCAGCAAAAGCAGTTTATAGGTAGCAACACAGATGCTTTGTGTAAGGATTGGTTATGACCTCTCACTGTTGCTTTGAGACTTAAAACCTGATTGAAATGGGGTGCTGTTTTTTATTGAGTTAATTGTTGATTTTCAGTGCCCACAGTGCACAAAACAATTGTTTGATTTGTTTGCTTCATAAAGCCTCAATAAAGAGTGTATGTTGAACTACAAAGGTGCTCTGAGAGCACAGACCTCCACCCAGGATGTATGTCGTCTGTTTATGCGACAACCTGTGATTCGGATCCACTCCAAATTGTAATAGCTCTTCCTTGGCCCAAGCTACACCTATCCAGCGGGTATATGAAAATTGGATGTTGCGTTATTGATGTTGCTATTAGACCTCACTTCCTGATTGCGATGTTGCGTTGACCTTGAGTGGCGGCCATGTAAAACTGTGCCCGTTGACCCTTAGGGTGCATGCATATTAAGTGGAATGTTAAAGGGGTGATGCGTTAAGCAATTAGACCGCACTTCCTGTTTACGTGGCGCCCATTAGACCTCACTTCCTGTTTACGTGGCGCCCATTAGACCTCACTTCATGTTTACGTGGCGTTGCGTTGACCTTGAGTGGCGGCCTTGTTAAATTGTGTCCATTGGCTCTTGGGGAGCATGGATATTATAAATAGAATGTCACATGGATGATGCATTAAACAATTAAACTTCACTTCCTGTGTATGTGGCGCCCTACGTGGCGCCCCGTGATTCGGATCCGCCTTAATGTTTCATGGGGTTGTCGTTGACAGATACTACACCCTTCCACTGGGTTTTATGAAAATCAGTTAGTTTTTGCGTAATCTTGTACACGGACAGATTTCCTGTGTACATGACGCCCTACACGGCGCCTTATGATTTGGATCTGCCCCAAAATTTCACAGGGTCGTCATTGCCCAATATTACGCCTTTCCTTACATGTTGCTTACATGTTGGTTATGCACTGTCTTGTCTGTTTTTGCACCTGTATGTCTAGACTGCACTCCACTGTCACGCCAAGGCAATTTCCTAAATGTGTTTACATGTTATGGCTAAATAAAGATTCTGATTCTGATTCCACCAAGTTTCATGAAAATCGGTCTGGTAGTTTTTGCGTAATCTTGTACACGGACGAATGAATGAACGAACAGACCAAATGAACAAACGGACGACTTCGTCCTTGGGCGGAGGTAAATAGAAAAAATAGGGAATTTCACAGAGATTGTGGAAATAAATAAATAACATTTTCTTAATTCCTGTTTTTCCATGATTCTCATTGGTGTACATCCCCAAGGAAGCTAATTTAACGTATTTCCAGTTCAAACAAGCCATTGGGTTGGGACATGATGCAGGGAGGGGATATCATCATTCAAAAGGGTCTGAAGGTGTACATCAATGGCATATCCGTTAGGACGAGGAAGGATCATTTGAGAGGGTCATTAAAAAATCTGTGACGATATTATTGGTTGGATGTTTTACTTACTGGTATAGCATGAAGTAACCACTAAACATAAGCTTTTTTCCAGGAATTTACTTGTATAGTATGACATGGAAAATTCACTAGAAATTTCCTTTGATGAGCTCTGAGTTTGGCCTGCCCATACCACAGCTGATGACTT
Source organism: Diretmoides pauciradiatus (assembly GCA_900660315.1). Lineage (NCBI taxonomy): Eukaryota > Metazoa > Chordata > Actinopteri > Trachichthyiformes > Diretmidae > Diretmoides > Diretmoides pauciradiatus. Next base: position 21,421 of record CABFOS010078440.1, on the reverse strand, counting down.
TCAAGGAAAATAAATATGTGCCATTTCCCGCTCTGATGAGCGGATGCAGTAGCTGTACTCAACACTGAAACAGGACATCCTGCCTGTGCTCCCCACAGTGGCTTTAGTAATACACCAATACCCCATTCACTTAAGGGTTGAATGGGGTAGAAGGTGTCAAGGGGACCTCAAGTCCCCCAGTTCTTAAGAATATCTGATCAACAACAAAAACACAGAACCAACTCAAACCACTCTGAAGTTAATACATGCTGATCTGTACACTGTTCGTGGAGCAGCAGCTGAATTTGGTCCCATTTGGCTCAGATGGCAAATTTCCAAGATTGCTTGTTGCTCCGTCAGTTACCATAAAACTGTGTATTGTCCTGTGTGGATTCTTCTGTCTGTATGCTACTCTGACATGACAGTATGTTTGTTTGTTTGCAGTTCTGCCAGCCTGGAGGTTGGAGGCTGTCCAGGGAGAGGAAGGCACCCACCTTTTTCACTGTTGTGCTGACAGATATTGAGTCAGACCGACACTACTGCTCATGCCTCACTTTCTACGAGGCTGAGGTCAATCTGCAGGTAAGTTGGTCACGCACGCACGCATGCACACACACACACACGCACACACAAGCTAAGACTGGGCTAGTTATCTGACAAACCATTTCCATCTTTAAGAGTGCAATTTTCATTCATTCATTCATTCATTCATTCATTCATTCATTCATTCATTCTACCAGCTTAATCCTTTTCAGGGTTGTGAGGGGACTGGAGCCTGCACTCTGTGGGCAGGGAAACACCCCGGCTAGATCGCCAGTCGATTACACAGATAGACCCACACACTCACATTCATACTTATGGGCCATTTAGTCTCCAACGCACCTGATTTGCATGTTTTTAGAATTTGCGTAGAAATCGGAGCACCTGGAGGAAACCCATGTGGACACGGGGAGAACATGTAAACTCTGGAAGGGCCGGGTCTTGCTGTTGGCCGGCAGTGCTAACCACTGAGCCACTAAGCCTCCCTCATCTAAACATCATGTGGTGAAATCTGTGACCAGACAATTTTTATTTTATTTTCATTTGGTTTCATGGGATCTTCTCGCTTCAATCATTGTGACCAAAAGGCTACTCTGGCTGATCCTGTCGGCATTAGAGAGAATAGTGAGCCCCGAGCGCCACCTCTCATGGGCCTACCATGACAAATTGTTAAATTGCTTTAGTTGTTGAAAATAAAAAGCTTAGTAAGTAGGCTTATTTAATTAATTGGTTCTTAAAAAGTCATCATGATCATTAACAACGCACTTAGCAGTGGCAGATGGCACAGTGGCTTTCATGAAACATCATAACAACGTTAGGACACACATACTGTAATACAATATAGGAAACAGTCAAAGAGAAATAAAGGCTTATTCTTCTCCTTTCTTGGTCAACATTGATGGTCTTAACTTTGGGTTGTTACTTTGTCTTCCATTGAGGACAGCAATGGAAATGTGCTTTAAGTCAGTGTGTCTCAACTGGTCTGGCCTTGGGACCCACATTTTCCCATGGTCATTAACTTGCGACCCACTTTTATATAATTCAAACCAAGAAAATGTATTCGTCATAACTTTTTTAAGATAAAATAAACAAATCTTTTCATCCCTGTATTCAGAGCACATTACTCTAGCAATAACAAACTGATCCTGAGTAATAAACTGATGAGTATTGAACATCACAACTGCTGCTGATCCTGGTGAATATAAATGAAATGAACATCACAACTACAGAACTGTGTCTACACACATAATATGATCATCTCTCTGAGTAGTCCTACTTAACGGACTGTTTTCACTTAACAGGTATTTGGGGAAGATAATGAGATAGTTGGGGATGTGCTTTTCTTTCTTTTTTTGACCACTCACTCCGCGACCCATTCAGAACGACTCCACGACCCACTTTTGGGTGCGACCCACCAGTTGAGAAACACTGCTTTAAGTAACACTTTATTGAGCTCCTTATATCATGAGACTATGATAATATGTAGCGTCTTTGGAGGTCACAAGGAAACTCATCCTTGTGATAAGCACCAGGTCACATCCAGCCTTATGTGGCTCTCAGGATTCTTGAGAAGCCAGTGGGGATATCTTGGTTGGGCAATAGGATGGTTTTTAATTTCCGTTTTCCATTGTTTGCTTATTGTTTTGTTTTTGTCATGTTCTGTGGCACATTGTTTTACCATTAGGAATGTCTGTCACGTGCCTGATGTGTTCCAGAACTTGAGGCTTTAGTAGAAAACAAACGCATTCTTGGATCCAATCTAATAAAGTGAACCCTGGCCGAGGGATACTGATCTCAAAAGAAGTTTGACCTATTCATTATGCTGACATCTCCCCTCCTGCCCTTAGCTATTAGATGTGCTCATACACACATGATTGTGTTTTGATCAGAGATTAGCTGTTTTTACACAAATGTTAAAAATGTTTAAAATCCTCATAATTTATTGATTACAACAGAATTCTTTGGAAAGGATTCGTAGATGTATGAATGATCTTGTCAAGGTTCCTCACTGCCAAAATCCCCCAGAATACCAAGCTAATTGTTTCACTGTGTTTTCCTACTTTAGTTAGTGGCCTTAGCTGACTCGAGTGCCCTGGCCCCCTGTGATTTCACATCCTTCATGAATCAATTGTGAATTGCTATTCACAATTTCCGTTCATTCCAGGTGATTTAAACACAGTGTTGTACGAGAAACATGTCTATTTTCAAGAAGAGGATGAATCAGTTTGATGGAATGTTCAGACTCAACATTATGCTGTTGTAGTGCATCTTTTCTTAATTACTTACTATTTCAGATTGTTGTGTGAATCAGACCAATTACACAAACATTCCTCTGCTTGCCACGATGCACAACTGTGCACATTTTTCCATGTTGGTTCAGAGGGGGAAGAAAGATTTACAGTAGGCTAAACTGCCACATCAAAGGGGGAATAACCAGCAATAGCCCACTTGTTAACTCTCAAGCCAGAGATGTACTTGCTGTTTAACCACGTGTTCGCGTAGACAACCGGCTGCGTCATGGACAGAATTGCTCATGTACTGCCTATGCGTCTTGCACGTTTAGTACCAATAGAGGCCGCACCAGAGAACTCAGGCCGTATAGAACTTCCAGATGTGCATGCTGTAGTGTAAACAAACATGGTGACACTCGAAGACGTTATTTTGTTAATACTGAGAGCACGGCAGAAAAGACGACAGCGGCGCCATCGTAGATGGTATGCCCCTAAACCAAGCACGTCGTGACAATGGCAAATATGTCTCTCATTCTGCCGATGTGAGAAATGGATGATGAGAGACCACACGTATTTTCGAATGTCCACCAGGGCGTTGATGGTCTGCTCTGTCGGATTATCCTGCTGATTAACCACCACAACACACACAGTGAGCCGGTCAGTTCAGCAGAGCGGCTTGGCGTCACCCTCCGCTTTCTAGCCCTTTTACATCCCCATACTGCCCCTACCGTTCATGTGCGTATTGCATCTTGTGAACGTGTAGCGTTAATTTCTGAGGACTTGCACAACCGATACTCCAAACTGACACACGATACGCGAGACATCCATCCTGCGCATGCGAACGCGTAGCTAACAGCAAGTATATCTCCGGCTTTATGGGGTCTATTTGGTAATGTCCCTCAGCTGTTTATACCCCTTGGGGACTGCAGGCCAGTCGATCATCCTCACTCTGTATTGTACTGTACACCCTGTACTGAATCCTGCTTGGTCTATTTTCTGACCTCCTGACTGCCCAGTGAAGGATGGAGAGAAAGGGAGTCGTGTCACCATGGACATTAATAAGGGATTTATTCTCGATTATGGGGCTTAATATGCCTCTGCACTATAGCAAGTCACCTCACTCCTCTCAGTCATTCTTGACCTGGCCCGCCTCGCTCTGTTTTTGATTGTATTCCAAAGCCATTCCCAGACCAGTATTTGTGTGATTGTACACTTAATGCAGGCATTGCCAACTTGGATAGTAGTGGGGCCAAGACATTGTGTGTATGGAAGTGTATTATACTGAGAGCGACATGAAGTCAACACATACAGGTATGTAATAAAACAGGAAAAAACAGAATAATACCATGTTGGGGTTTTTCATAGTCACCTTTTGAGTTTTTCGGTGTGTTCTACACATACAGTACACTACCATTCATGTGTTTTTTTTAGGTTCATAAAGGTCCCAAACTCATGATGCTATAGGGAAGAGGGCTTTGTAACTGAGAAGCTTAGTGCAGTTGTTGAATTAATTTAATCGTGATCATGCCATGTTATTGCCAGGCGTGAACCGGGACCTGAACAGGGAATACTGTATGAACACTAATGTGTGTAAAAAAATAACCTCTTAAATATACAGTCATGCTTGAAAGTGTGTAAAATCCTTGTGCAATGAAAGATATTTTTAGTTTTTACCATGCAATCCTTATTTATTCAAAATCAGCCTTTTCTTATCTAAAAAAAAGGATCTATATTTAACCATTTCATATGTTTTTAGAGGAAATTGTTCATGTGGTAAAATGAAAATAGTTTAGTTTATAGTGCAGGTGCAAAAATGAGTTTCTCTTCTTGCATTAGTTAAATAAAGTAGGTAAGTAGAATCAGGTGGGGAAGTAATTATCCATGGTGAATAAAGAAAAAGTATTACCTGGGCACTTCACAAAATAAAAAAACACTGGAGCAATCTTGCATCTGCACGTTTCTTTTATTTAGGGGCTGACTGACGTTTCGACAGAAAAGCTCTGTCTTCCTTCCTTCCTGTTCTTTTGACTCTGAAGAAGACAGAGCTTTTCTGTCGAAACATCAGTCAGCCCCTAAATAAAAGAAACGTGCAGATGCAAGAGTGCTCCAGTGTTTTTTTACTTTGTGAAGTGCCCAGGTAATACTTTTTCTTTGTTTGTTGTCCTTCACTGTTGAGCACCAAGAACTCTATTTATTCTTAGCTTGGTTGAAGCGCGGTGAATCTTTTTGTTGGACTATCCATGGTGAATGCCAGGACTGTAATTGTATTTGTAAGTCGTTCAGTCCATGTGATCAACCCATTACAAGTCTGATAATCTTATATCATGATGAATACGGACAATTCGGCAAATACGCCATTGCAACCTACTGTAGTAGGTCTTTTTTTCTACAAGGCCACTGAAAGATGTGTGTTAATGAGGTTTGGCACTACTGGAATTGATTTAGCATAAAAAATAAGGCTTCTAAGAGCATCTCCACATGTTTACAAACACAAATTCCTGCATGCGTCCACACACATACAGTAGGTTTTGATTGTACCGCCGAACAAATTCAGATGTGAACACATTGATGAATCAGACTATGTTCATAGAAATGTTTGTACTAATGCTTTATGATCAAATCTGATCTCATGAGGCCCAGTGTGTTTCCGTCAGTCACATGACCTCAATTTCCAATGGAGATACCTGTCAAATACATGCCATTTTTTGAGTGTAACTTGCATTGACATTTAAGAGTTATGAGAACACCAAATAGAAACTTTATTCTTCCATGGGTAGCCAGGAAGAAGCCTCAACTGTCTAACAAGAACAAAGCTGTCCATTTTAATTTTGTCAGAGACCACTTGGACAAACAGATTTCTGGAAGTCTGTTCTCTGGACAGATGAGTCCAAAATTAAACTGTTTGTGACAACCCAAAACTGCCCATGGTCTGGGGCTGTTTCTTCCTCTGGAGCTGGATGTGTGGACATCATCAAGGGAACTGTGAATTCTGAGGGGAACCAGAGAGCTCGTGAACTGAATGTCAGGCCATCAGTCATCAGAGAGCTAAAGCTCGGCCGAACATGGCTGTTCAACAAGATGATGAATAAACAAAAAAATACTCGGGAAGAAGAAGTTAAGCCTTTTGGATTGGCCAATTCAAAGTCCTGACCTAAATTCAAGATCCGAGATGCTGTGGCAGGACCTGAAGCAGCTGTTAATGACAGACACCCTCAAACCTCATTGAGGCCTAGTTCTGTAAGGAGGAGTGGGAGAAAATCCGCCAAGGAAGATGCCAGAGTCTGGCACGCATTTTTACACGCTGTGAACACGTGATGCTGTGTTAGATAAACTATGAAAGTATATCACATTTTTTGTGCACGTTCTTTATTTGGGATAATTTGAGTTTTAGATAAGGATTTTATAAGGTATTCTTCTATAATATATGAAATAATGAACACTATAATGAGCTACTGTATGGTCTGTGGAAATGTGATAAAAATTTCAAAATTACATTGCTTGCTTTCTGATTAAATTAACAGTCAGCATTGTTTTGAAAAGAATCACCTTTTGGTACAAAAAGACATGAATATCTCACCATGTGATTTGTGTCAGGTTTTCAGGTTTTAAATACATCTTTTTAAAAATCTTTTTAGGTATTTAAGTGATGCTTTTATCTAGAGCAACTTCCAATGAGCGAGGTATTTGTGTCTTGCTAAAAGACACTTGAGTAGACCACATGGGTGCTGATGGACACATTAGACATTGAGGGGATCAAACCTCCAAACACAATTTCACTCTGCCTTTTTTGTCATCCTGCTGTTAATTATGATATTAGGCTATATCTGGCCTGGTACAGAGATAATTTCCCCTGCAAAACACATTCCTATATCCAGCGTATGGCTCCAAAGATCTTTTTAAATGTGAGGGTGTTTAGCGATCTTTACCCTCTAAACCGACATTCTTATCTACCCAGTTGGATTCCAGAGAATCCAGACAGACGGTAGAGGAATGTATTTTCTCTGATAATTGAACCAAATCCTAAGAATAATGGTGAAATGTGATCCCCATCTGAATGGGTTATTTTGATCCCATCGTTGGTCCCAAGATGCTAAAGCACTTATGGCATGTTTTCATTGTCTGGAGAAATATACCAGATTGTGATAAGGTTTTAATAAGAGCACAGAGAAGTTGGTATCTCATTATTCTGATGGGTTTCGTATATCCGCCATAGAAACAATTAGAACCAGACTGTTGAAAATTGATCCTTGTCTGTTCTTGTCCTAATAAAGCACTTTGTGGAGAAGTGGATATCACACTTAGTCAAATTACTCATGGCAAAAATCACTTCATAATGAACATTTTCTCTGCTAATTCTAGTAACTAATGGCTTAGTCGTGATGCTCAGCTTTTATCTTGAGTTCAGCTCCACGCAAATGTATTCCAGTGCAACTTTCGTAAATTGATAAGTTATTATGCCTTGCCTTAAAAGTTGCACACTATAAATTTTGAGTCTTGTAATATTATCGGCTAATATAAGGATATCAAATAAGGATTAGAATATGTAAAATGGATTATGGATTATATTAGGGTATTTATAACATTTTTTGTGCATGTAGTATTTGTGCAGCATCCAACACATTCACATTGGCTCTTACATTACTGGATTAAAGAATCTTAATGGCTTAGTTAGCTGGAAGTGATCCAGTTCCTCTGTAAACAAAGCAATCCATGTACATTGTGCAATTCTTAGCATCATTAATATTGTGTCACATTAATGTCACTGATTTGCATTTGGCCTTTGTTAGTAGAAGGAAACAAAACTCATCTAGTCTAAGGAAATCCTCTCATATGATCTTGTTCTCTTTGTAGGCAAGATATTTTATGAACCCCATGGTAATTTTAGAATATATCTTTTGTTCTCTCAATTCTAATGAGATGAGCACCTGTGGTGAATGGGAACAGATTGGGAAAGGAGTAGAATAACCGACAAATCTGTATCTCCTCTTTGGGGAAAAGGAGGATTTTAAGTATTTATGGGATAAATCTATGGCTTTAGTCCGACTGAGCTCTTGTACAGTAGCAGCTAACAGTCACCCTTGAAATCTACTTTATCATGCGCCCGTCAGAATGAAGAAGATGGTGTGTCATGAGATGGGTTTTCATCAAGCCAAATTTTTATGACAAGTATGATAAATCGAATTAGGGTTATTAAATGTAGATAAACTTTCCTCAGTATTGCAAACACATTTTGGGGGTTTAACGGGAGGGAAAGTTTCTTGTCAACCTATCAGTTGTAGCAGTAAATGTGCACTCTGCATTGAAATTGGAGGACTTGCTACTGTATCTTCCTGCCATGTGGGATTTTTTTTATCTAGCATTTAGACACCCTTGTCACGACTAAAACACTTTTTATTGTGCAGACACATCACTTATCAAAGTAGCATAAAAATTCTTTCCATTTTTCTCATGGATTATTTTATTTTATTTTATTTTATAGGTTTTATTGTCATTATACAAATGAATTGTACAACGAAATTGCGAGGCCAGAATGGAGGGTTAGATTACAGTTTATATTCACAATTCTTATTAATTCATTCCAACCCATCTGATGAAAACACCTAATTTGCAGCTTAGTTTCTTGAAAGGTGTGGTTTGATGAAAACATAGCTATCGAACACTTCCCTGAAGAATGTACACATAACATTTGACATGCCAGACATGCATTGTAGTGGGAAATGTGATGATATATTTGACACGACATATTCCCAGGAGCTCAAAGGGGCTTGCATGATCCACAATACAGTTTGAGGTCAGTAGTCCATGATACTTTGTTGAACTTTTACATTGAAATCACTTCTTTTAATGTTTTCAGGGAACAAAAACTATTGAGGCTGATGGAGATGATGATGAGGAGGGGGAGGAAGATGGCTTGATCCAGCCAGCTCAAGTCTTTGCACCAAAAAGTCTCATCCTCGTCTCCAGGCTGGATTATCCTGAAATATTCCGGGTAACACGATACCTGATTGAATCTTTATTAAAAATGCTTTTCCTATCTAGCTCAAAAGGAATACACTGAGTTTTTAGAAAAAAAGTTGTTTCATCAACTTACCATTGCAGATTTGCATGTGTCTTTAACTATTACCTCATGGTGCTGCTGCTGAGATGATGCTAATTTGCACGTAATTTGCTTAAGCATGGGCATGCACTTCAGCAAACTAAATGAGCAGAGTAAGTGAAGACGTTGTCTTTAGGAGGATGTATGGATGACATTTTTTAATGGGAAAGAGAGAGCGAGATGTGGTGTTGTCAGTAGGTTTTTAGCCTAGATGTAGAAGATGCCAACCTATAAGCTGCAATATAAATGGATAATCATGTTATCTCCTGTGTGTCTGTGTTCAATGCAATATCTAACTAAGTTGTATTTCATGTGTTTCTATGCCAGGGCTGTTTGGGTCTGATCTACACAGTGTACATCGACAGCCTGAGTTTCCCTTTAGAGGGTCTGGTGGCCAACCTCTTTACATTCCAGGTTCCTGTTGCTGGCGGGTCCCAGGTAAAGCATTCCCAAAATACCACAGTCTGGCTGACCGCGTACTCTGGTCCCGCTGGCCTGTTCGGCACAGGGGAGCACGGATCCAGCCCAGCCTAGGGGCTCTATTGTCACTGGTGTGCTACTGTGAGGTGGTGATTATTTGTGAATGTGATGGCACACTGTAGTTTTAGGCCCCTGTAAGTGGTCTTCTAGCAAGACTTGAAGGAATGTTTTGGTTCTGGGGAGCTATGAAGAAAAATGATTTATGTTTGTCGTCCAGTCGATCAGGAATTCCTCATTTAGATGGTGCCAGAGATTGTCGTCCAGCCACGGGCAGAAGTTCTAATACATATTTTTCATTTTTTCTCTAACTTGGAGCAAAAATACTTCAGACTGGCTTGGGTGGGGTAAAAGAGAACAGCCACGATTAATATGTGTTTCTAAGCATAATGGAATAAAAGACTTTTAAGACACCCATTGGAAAAAACATAATGTAAAAAATGATTACATTTTGTTAGATGCAGTTTGGTGGCTGCATGTCAAAGAATATGATTTCCCTGTTCCTCAACAACACATCGCTCTTGAATGATCGAACGGGTGCAGAACAGGCGCATTCTTCAATACAACACCCAGTTAAGCATGAAGGTGTGTCAGGAGTCATATGGCTGGAGACTTAACTCTCCCTCTGACTTTCACTCTACTGAAGGGCTACTGTCCACTGCACTTTCATTCTCCACATCCTCTAGGCTTCTACCAAGCATCGTTCAGCACCCAAACTATAATCAGAATCATAAGTCAACTAAATTCACCAAGCACAACTGGTGCGCAAAGGAATTCGACCTGGTTAATTGGTGCTAACATGTTATAAGAAACACAATTCAGGAGCTCACCACTGGATACACTATGGAAATATACTTTTTTTAACACATTTGTAATGGCTCCTATGAGATTGCTGCAGTTGTGTGCTGTACCAGTTATATTTTGGTGAACCTGCAATTGAGGTTTTCATTCCTCAATGGTAGGCAGACTCATTCAAATGGCTAATTCAGTCCTGCAGCTGCAGTGTCTGTTCACCACTGAACAGCATGCCGTCATCTGATGAGGCCACACTACACTCGCCCATAAGCCTGTATGAATGAGTGTTGGTTGCAGTGCTGCTCAGCCCGAATACATGATGGCAGTAAACATTTTGTCTGAATTTATGAGCAAAATATGATCTTTTCTGACCGTCGCCTCTTGTGTTCGTCTTTACAGAAGCTGTTTTCCCTGGGAGCAGGAGATCGGCAGCTCATCCAGACCCCTCTAAACGACAGCTTGCCTGTAACATGCAAGAGCGTAGCCCTGCTCTTCCAGCAGCTGGGTGGGTCCACAGGCCTTGTCCATCAACAATTAACAACTTGTAGTCACTGAGTCAGGACACCGTAAAAAGCATTATAGTCATGAGTCAGAAAATAACTTATTAATGACTATAATGCTTTTTTACGGTGTCCTTCAGTTTATTCACTGGTAAAATATGCTGTATGCAATATCGCTTTGACTATAGCTTCCTGCTTGAGTTTGTCACGTCTACACACACGTTCTGGATTTTAGACATTTCCGGAGCGCTTGTGTGGTTGGTATCTACAGTATAATACAGTGGATATTTGCCACTCTGAGAACATTTGTGTCAATCATATTTACTGGCCTAATTTTCTTAGTTTAATTTAGTTAACCAGCTTAATTCGTTTGACATAATCATTCAGTCTTCCGTATCAAACTTTTTTAAGTAAAACCTACCTTTTTAAAAGGTTTAGATTCGCTATGTCGATGACTTTTCCAAACAGTAGACGTTTGCACTGAATATTCATTAAGCTTGGATTGGATTAATTCTGCACTAAACATGTCTGAGGCTGCTTATGTGACCGATCGGGTTCGTGGTTGGAACCCGGGGCTCCCGCGTCGAAAAGCACCGCAACAACCGCTGCGCCAAGAGAACCAGCTCCCTTGGCGGAGCTGTTATTGGGCGATCGGAAGAGCGTCGTGTAGGGAAAGAG
>CABFOS010078421.1:421-12882 GCA_900660315.1 Diretmoides pauciradiatus | reverse complement strand
CCCCTAGTTTTTTCGCTGTGTGTGTGTGTGTGTGTGTGTATGTGTGTGTGTGTGTGTGTGTGTGTGTGTGTGTGTGTGTGTGTGTGTGTGTGTGTGTGTGTGTGTATGTGTGTGTGTGTGTGTTTGTGTGTGTGTGTGTGTGTGTGTGTGTGTGTGTGTGTGTGTGTGTGTGTGTGTGTGTGTGTGTGTGTGTGTGTGTGTGTGTGTGGTAAATGAGTCCCACATTTCTGGGGGACCGTTGTGCTACAAAAACCGGCGTTTTGATTTGATTGTGAGCGGAGTTGTTATGTTGCAATAACCTCATTCTTGTCGGGCTACTACGCGCCACGGACGTGGGCGGTGGAGCAGAAGGGTTACACTTGGAGACAATCTACCCAAAGCGGTATGTGGGAGTTGTCGGCTTTTGCGACGTTATGGGCGTAGGCAGAGCTGTTGAAACGGTTCTGGGCGTAGACATATGTCAAGGAGCGTAGCTTAGTTACTGTTCTAGCAACTAGCTTGCATTTAGAAGTCCCCAGATGATTGGTAGGCGGTGAGATCTCCGATTGTCGATTGGTAGGCGGCGAGATCTCTGATCGTCGATTGGTAGGCGGCGAGATCTCTGATCGTCGATTGGTAGACAGCGAGATCTCCGATCGTCTGGTATCGCAAGACTACTGCAAGGTGTAAGGTAAACTGGTGGAAACTGGTATTGCAATATCAGCATCGTATCAATATTGGCCGATATGACAATGGAAATAATCGGTTATTGGATATCGGACAAAATTTCAATATCGTGCATAACTATGACCACAGCTCATAATAAAGTAAATGGTAAATGTCTGGGCTTGACTTGAGGAGGCTATTGCCAAGTGATCCCTAGCATAGCCTTGTAAAAATCCTGAACATAACCTTTCATTTTGCATACATTTCTGATTGTCTGATGTGTTGATGTGCTGATTATCATTGCTTGCAATGTTGAATTTGCGCTGATTTCCCGTTTGTTATGGTTTTGTGTTTAGGTCCTGGGATACTACACCAGAAACAACATTGACACTGCAAACCTAATAAAAGAAATTAAGTCCATTGCCAGTTTACCCACAGAAAAGTACTTCTTCAATGTGTCTGAAGAGGCTGCTCTTTCTACGATCGCTGGAGTGTTGGGAAACCGCATCTTCAACATAGAGGGTGCATATTATTTATTTCCCCTTCCCGATGCCGTACATACATATAATTTACTTGAGTAAGACACTGGCACTGTTTATTCATACTGTACTTCAAGGACTGTTTTCAAATAGTTTCACGCAGGCATGTTAAAACACGTCTGTCACTACTGAAGATCCTAAGACAGATCAAAGAAATCACAGTATCTCTTATGTTTTGCACTTCACCTGAAATACTTGATCTGCTTCTATATTTCTGTTCCCACAAGGCACTGGAAAAGCGGCTGACAACTTCAAGATGGAGATGTCCCAGGTGGGATTCAGCGCTCACTACTCCAGCAAACAGGTACAGAGCAGTGCCTAGTGCACCTCTAAAACTTCTATCTGGGAAACTTTGACAGGAAGTTTTACACTTTTAGCTGTTTAGCCTTTTGTTCATTTGTTTTCCTATTGCAAGGTGCAGAGGAATATCATAGCTTCTGTGTTTAGAAACCATTTGTTTTATTTAAAACAGGGGACACAATGAGTAGTGCAACCCGTTTGACTACAGTCCAATATGTTTGATGTCAAAATGATGTTGAGGTTTCCTGATCTGGGAAGCAGAGAAAAGCATAGCAAGCTATTTCAGTCTGACACCCAGAGTAGAGACAAAGATGGCTGTGGCCCAGAGTCATGTAAGGATATCCTCTGTTGATTGAAGTTACCTTTGCTGTTTAAGAATGTGATGATGCTGGGAGCAGTGGGAGCCTACGAATGGAGTGGCACTGTCGTCCATCAAACAGGATCCAAAGCAGACATCCTCCCTTCCTCAGCCTTTGAAGGAACTCTGCAAGACAGAAACCACGGCGCTTTACTGGGTAGGCGTTGGTATTGTTCTTCTGCATTACTGCCTTAAGTTAAGGTTTATTTCATTGGATTGAAAGGATGTTCTCACTGAAATGTATTCACTGAGCTGTTGGTACAAGGACAGACCCTATATGTACTACTAAAGAGGAGTTCAGAACATGTTTTGAAGCTGTACCTGATGACAGCATTTGTTGACATTTGTATAGCAGTTTGAGTTATGGAGAGCTGCATTATTTTCATCAGCATGGCCTATTAGAATCCATCTTCATACACCCACAACTCTACAAGAAAAAATCAGACTGAATCAGACTATTTATTGTATTCGTCTTTAAGAGAATTGGCAATGTGTATACTAAACAGATTAGACGGATATATTGAGGCAATATTGGCCTTTGAAGTAAATATTGGATATTCAGCATCCACTGCTGTTGTAAAACCTGCAATGAAATTTGATTTTCTTTGCCCATTTATTTATTTGTTTAAATGTTCAATTATGTTTTGTAATGTATCCCAGAGTATCAGTAGAATTTCAATAGTTTGTGAGAATGTGGAAGAATTTTAGAGTTTTAGTGCCATATGGTGGTCTAAATGCTGTTTCTTAAATATCCCATCATACCTACAGTATAATCCTTGTGTCTTTTGGCATGAAAATGATCAAATTTAAAGAAATGGAATATCGGCGATGATTTATGTTACTACACGTCACAAGTGCAGTTGTCCGCTGGTAAACATTTCTTTTCTGGCTTTCCCAGGTTACTCAGTCAACACACTGAGCGATGGGTTGACAGACTACTTTGTTGCTGGAGCCCCGCGCTCCAACCACTCTGGACAAGTTGTCGTCTATACTATCAATGCCCAGAAACAATCGACTGTCATAGACTCAGAGAGAGGAAAACAGGTACTGAGGACTTGCCACACTATTGCTACATTATGTCTTCATAAACCAACTCTGAACAACATTTGTGCTTTGTCTGTTGACTCTTAAGTTCAGGTTTTAAATTGTATGTGAGATGGAATGGATGAGAACCACATACACTGTGTATACTCAATTTAATGAATACGGTATTTTGAAAAAAACTCAGACCTAGTGATTGCTGGCATACGTATCAAAATCAAGAGGTTGTAAATATATGATATTTTTATTTTTAGAAAAGATTTAGATTTGAAGATTTTTTTGAAAAGAGTAAAGGCCTTCAAATAGATTAGCACCTATGAAATGAACTCATCATCAGTAAAGTCTCGGCAATCTTTGTCCTAGATTGGGTCCTACTTTGGCAGTGTCCTGTGCTCCCTGGACGTAGACAAAGACGGGGTGTCAGACCTCCTGCTGGTCGGTGCACCTATGTTCATGAGCGAGCTGAAGAAAGAACAGGGCAGGGTCTACCTCTTCTCTGTCACCAAGGTAAACATGCGCAGACCATCATGCTGTTACCTGAATATTGTGGAGTGCAGCTTTGCTGAGCAAAGGAATGTGAACGTGATCACCTCTATTTACACTCAGTCATAATGATGAATGGTTTATGGGAGGGGTTTTCAAAGTCTGAGACTGCGGGCCTCCCCTCAGATAAAGCTTGCGAGTTTACTTGCTTAGTTTCGCTCAATTCCTGGATGCCTATGGTTTCATGATTACATTATTTGATCCAATAGACACTCAACAGTAGATCCAAGATAGCCTCATATTGCTGTTTGACATACATTTAGACTATACCAGATACATAAAAAAGGTCTGTCCTAGGGCATTTATTGTTTTCTGACTCTGGGAAAGTGGGAAAAACAGAAAATCCCCCCAAACTACTGAATCTCTGAACTATCTCTAACCAAATCATGCACATTTAGGCTAGGTGATCTCCTTTTGATAACTAATGCAATATTTTTTTCACTTCCATTCACGCCCCTGAAACAGTTTGGAGCCCCCCTGGGGAGGCCCGCCTCACACTTTGAAAACCTCTGGTTTACGGTAAAATGAAGGGGGTAAATAGCATTATATAAGTCCTATTTCCTTGAGTGATTTTAGGAAATCTAATAATACTGGTTTGTACAGAAAGTGGGTCTAGGAAAAGTAATGGAACGATATTCTGAAAGTTGAGATATTTCATTAATTCAAAGCAGCCATCAGTTGACTGTTGCTTTGCCTCTCTAGTGTTAAGACATGGATGAGGATTACATCAAAGATTTTGACTACATAATGAATTCCATTTAGACTTTTAGATTTTTCTTTACATTTAAAGCAACCACAGCGTGATGGCTGGCTCTCACACACTGATTATTCTCTGTCTTACTTGCTACCCAAAGGGGATACTGAATGAGCAGGGCTTCCTCAGTGGTTCGGCCCCAGCTGAGAACGCCCGTTTTGGAATGGCCATCTCTGCTGTTCCTGACCTGGACCTCGATGGCTACAACGATGTGGTGATTGGTGCACCACTAGAAGACAGTGAGAGAGGTGTCATTTACATCTACAACGGGCTGAAGAAGACATTACAAAAACAGTTCTCACAGGTAGGTAGAAAAACAGTTGTGCAGGGAAAAAAATGTCCCTAAAAGTCTGGACGTGGCTTCACACCTGTATGATAGTTCCGGGTGCAGATGGTGTTGTGCCACTAGTCTAGCTTCTGTCTCACATACTGTATAACAAACATATCAACCGTAATTGATAGTGACAATGATGTTTTTCAGAGAATCCTTGGCTCTAAACTGGATCCTAAGGTGCAGTATTTTGGAAGGTCCCTAGACAGCTTTGGAGATCTGAATGATGACACCATCCCTGACATCTCAGTTGGGGCATATGGTAAAGTGGTCCAGCTCTGGTGAGTTCAGCCAACAAGATATATGGAATAAACAAAGACAACACTTTGTGAATGATAATGAAGTGAGCTAATAATTTCTTCTAAGGTTATGTACTCTATTTCTTGTATCGAGTTCAATCAATGAAACAATCACTTCATAACTGCCCTAGATTGTAATGTGTTCATTCATTGCCTTTTCTGTTGTTGGACTTGATTTTTCAGGTCCCGTGGTCTGGCTGTCGTCACAGCTAAAGCTACCTTCACCCCTGATAAAATCAGCATGCTCAGTAAGAGTTGTGTAATTAATGGGCGAACGCTTTCCTGTATCAACACCAACATCTGTTTCAGTGCTGTATTCAGACCCAGGAACCCCATCGGACCCATTGGTAAATCTAGATCAAGAAAAGTTTGCTTCCTCAAGAGTATTTTACCTTTCTGTTGCTGCAAATCCTGTACAAAATGGTTTCAAGAAAAATTATAATCTCTAATGTGAAAATATTGTGACATATACTGTTATTACTTCCTTCAGGTCTTTCCTACAACTTGACTCTGGACGCTGACTTGCAGTCTTCACGAGTGACCTCTCGAGGACTGTTCAGTAAAAACAATGAGCGCCTCCTCTCTGGAAATGTACAAGTATCATCTAGGCCCCTGTGCCAAGACTACCAGGTCTATATTCAGGTAATTGGAGATTATCTACATAATGTCTTTGTGATTCAATGCATGCAATCATTAACAAGCATGAAAAACCTTCCACAGATATGATCCTTAGGTGTAAATGCTACAGTATACAGGTACAGCAATGTGATGAGGTTTGCAAAGAACGCGTGTGCAATGTTCTCCTATAAGTGCTGTACATTTCATTCCAATGGGAGATAGAAATAGACATCAGGCATGTTGGAAATTATCTCTTGATGTGTCCAACAGGAGACACCAGACTTTGTCAACTCCATCAGTCTGAAGGTAGATATCGGTCTCCAGAGCCCAGATGCAAACCCGGTCCTTAATGTGTTCGCTCCCAGTGCGTGGGAGTTCTTTGTAAGTATGATACGCATGTCCATTTGTGCTTGCTTTGCACCAAGACTGATATTTCAAGTGAAAGAGAGTTCACCAATCAAGTTCTATAGTTTATTTGTCAAAGTTGTTGTCACCTATTCAGTCTTTACAAATCTCCAGGACAGGAAACAGCTCAGGTGAAAAAGGCTTCAAATCTAGTTGTTATTTTGCAGAGGTATCTGTGTTTGTCCAGTCATTTGAAATAGGGGTGGGCGGTATAAACGGTATAAACAGTACACCGGTAGAAATATGTGCCACGGTATGGATTTGGCTATACCATTTGTACCGGTAGACAATGGATTTTGACTAATACATAGAGCGTCATTCCTTAGCATTGCCTGATGGACAGCATTCCTAGGCCGATGAAAATACATAGGTGGGTGTACTCTTCCTTCTTACGTGGCAACAAACGCAGGTGTTTTACCTAAGCCTGTAAAAAACGACGAGTGAAGAAATGGAGACAAGTAACATGAGCACTGCTAGCGAGGACTCGTTCGATGAAAGGTGCGAGTATGACGAAAGTATGAGTATGCGTCCAAAAACAAGTGGCTCTAGCGTCGGTGTGAAAGGAAAGCCCACAACGCAGACATCGCTGCCCGAGTCATTAGCTAGTCGTATTCCTTATGATAAGAAAAGCCAGCGGTGGAAGGACATTACACACCCTATAAACTGTGCACCGATATAAGGACATGAGGCCTATCCAAAATGTTGAGAGAGATGGTGAAAACACTTGATTCGAGGTATGTAATAGCGAGCTGCAAACATTTCACCCAAACCAAAATCCTGAGGTTGTACAGCATCTGTCGTAAGAAAGTGGAGCAAGAACGTACATATTTATGTAACCTTTTACTTGGAAGTGTTGTGAATATGGTTCAGAAGAATTTTTTTTTCAGTTTGCAGTTCTGCAAAAGAAAAATGCTCTTAAAATATTCAACTTCCGTTCAATGTGAAATTTGTCATACTAAAGGAAGATATTTAATAATAATATTAATAATTAATAATAACCTAACTCCAGGCAATATTTACTATCCCAGAGTATTGTACTCTTTTTAAAGCATGTTCTATTGAAATTATGAAAATAATTATATACCGTGATATATACCGTTACCGTCCAAAATTTGAAATATGCTGTGATATAAATTCTAGGCCATACCACCCAGCCCTTATTTGAAATAACAATGTGTGTACGCTGCCTAGAGTCATGATTACTAGCTTTCAAAACAAAAGACTGCCACTACGGTATAAGTAAGCCTGTGAGAACCGTGCGGTCCATGGGGCAGGAGCCTGCTTCCTGTTTCCTTAGCGTGAGGCAGCTTGATGTACAAGTACACCCCCTGGACATGACGCTAGTATGTCGCAGGGACTTAACCCCAATCCAACACTTGATGCTCAGTGCCAAGCAGGGAGGCATTGGGTACCATTTTTAACAGTCTTTGGTGTGACTCGGCTGGGGATGGAACTCACAACCTCCCAAACTCAGGGCGGACACTCTAACCACAAGGCCACTGAGCTGTTATGCAAGTCACTAAGTCACGCACACACCACTTGGTTTCCCAACTAGAAAAAAGGATCAACTTCATGCATGGGAGAAATCATGTAATAAACTTAAAATACAATCACTAAATTTCATCTAATTTCATAGCACTTTTCAAAACAGAGTTGTAAAGTTCTTTACAGATGATAATAGAATAGCAAATACGAGCCAATAAGATAAATAATAAAACATGCCAGACATGAATTCAAACAGAAATTTTGAAGAGTAAAACAGAATAAATCACATGTACAGTACTGAACATGCATCTCTATCATTGTTTCAGGTCCCGTTTTCAAAAGACTGTGGCGTTGATGACATCTGTGTGAGTGATCTGGTGCTGAGTGTGAAGAGAACACAGGCCTCTAGGTGAGCAGCACTGACCTGTCTCACATGGGGTATTCCATGTGTACAGTGTTTTAGCAGTGACAACATGTGATCATGAAGTCACCCATGGTTTAATTTAATATATGGTACCGGACTCAGGATGCAGTGTTGTCATGAAATTAGATTTGAAGTTGAAATGAAAGCAATATTGTTTGTGACAGAACAATTTCAGGAAAGGCTGTTTCTTCATTATGAGTAATTGAATGATAAAGCATTGGGATGAAGTTGTGACATCATGTTTCCCAGTTATCATTAGTCACATCAGACCTCAGCTCTGTATATCTATAGTGACCCTATTGCATAAGGATAACATAGTATATATTCCTTCAATACAAAAGAAAGTGTTCTGTGAAGATCAGGTCAAATGTGACAACATAGTTGATCTAATAAATGTCACACCCTGGTAACTCCAAACAACCATTACAGCAGTTTCTATTTCAGTCGATTTTATGAGTCTGTCTGTCTTGATTTCGAATGGCTTCACAGCTTCTCCAGTTTATACAGCAGCTGTGTAGCTCATAAAATGGGTGGGCCAGTCTGGGAGCCTTGAAAAAAACGTCCCAGGTTTGGGTGATATGTGTTCAGCGAATAGAATCAGATGAAGCCATATGAAAAAGAAATGTATAGAAAACCTTAGGACACTTAAAAAATATTTTCTCACGCAAATGTGGTCACATGGTGTTTGCACCTGCTTTTGGTTCTCGTTTTTGTGCCACTGTGTGTTACATTTAGACATGGTTGCTGTGTCATCAGAATTAAGCAAAATCAAAAACAAAAAAACGTGCGGGTTATCTAGCATGTTATTAAAGCCAGGTAGGCTGGTGTGTTAAACCTGGCTTATTATTATAAGGTGGGGAAGAAGATGGCATTGGCATGTAACTGCTGAATCCATATTGTTGACATCAAAGAAGTATGTCAGTAGCAGAGTGCAGTAATGAGACCTGTTGTGTTGCAGCTCAGCCCCCATCCTGGTCAGCTACAATAACGGGGGACTCTTATTTGAAGTTGTTGTGAAGAACAAGAAGGAGAACGCTTACAACACTCAGGTCTTGGCCACATACTCGAGCAACCTCTTCTATGCCTCCATCACCCCTCCTGTGAGTGTTGACATGATGTTTAATGTTCTCTAACCCTTTAATAGGCTCTCTGTATAATAACTATAAACTACAATTTAGCAGAAAACTTTTGTAACCTTGTGTTCACCAACTCTGTTTAACCACACATGCACTCATTTAATTCTGGGGTAATTTCTGTCTGTATTGCAGAATTAATCTACACTGTATTTATGGTCGTATCACAATGTAGAGCTAGCCACATATTCAGGGTGACCTTAAAACGAATGAAAACGTCTTGAAATAATTTGAAATAAATTTTCTAAGTTTATGGTAATAAAAAGTATTAATATATCTTAAATACAGTTATTATAGGTCTTATTTTTTCACCATGCAATGAAAGGTTTCTCTCTCCTTTATCAATTAATTTCCAGTTGTCCTCTTTCTTATACTGCCTATTTATAGTTTCAGAACTTTTATTAGCTGTTTTTGCAAGTTTTGGTTCCTCATTTTGGTTAAAAAAAAGTCTTAAATTTGGCTTCCTGAAACCTGCAGACATCCTTGATTAATCCAAACGTTTTTTTTAACATGGGTTGGTATGGCCAGTTAGCAAACTAACCAACTTGTGATGTATGAAAATGTGGACAAGACAAGACAATTTCCCTCAGCTTCCTAGAGCATAGAGCATAAAGCATAGAGTTCAACCATGTACAGTATGTCCTTTATCCTGGTTGGCAAATGGTTAGTTAAAAAGCAACATTTAAACATAAGCTAAATTTGAATGGAATGTCGCTGGTCAGAGTGAAAACAAGCAGTCATGCATATAGTGTTGAACTCTAAATTCACAGAGTGACGGTACATCGGTCAAATGCACCTCCACAAAGCAAACACGTGTTGTCACTTGCCAAGTGGGATACCCAGCTTTAAAAAAAGACCAAGAGGTAGGCACAGGAAAACCATTCTATTTCCCCATTCATTGTGTCATTTTGCTGACACATAATACTCTTTGTTGTTGTTGTTGTTGTTGTTGTTGTTGTTGTTGTTGTTGTTGTTGTTGTTATTATTATTATTGTACTTTAATATTATTTCTCTGCAGGTGAAATTTTCTATTAGTTTTGACTACAACCTTGCTCAGTTGCAAAACCAAGCTGTGGTGAATTTTGAGGCAAAAAGGTACGGTGAAATAACAATAAAATGTAAATGCTGATCAATGCTTCTGATCAATTATTATATCATTGTAGTTATGTAATAATGTGCCTTTATCCTTCATAGTGATGGTAAAGAGGACAAACCTGCAGACAACAAAGTGGATATATCGATTCCTGTCCGATATGATATAGGGGTCATTATGTCTTGGTGATTCATCCTCCTATACCTCCTTTTTCTATCCATAACATTTTTTTCCATAGTTTTAGTCATACAATACAACATTAATGATAAGTACCAGATTTAGACGATAAAAGCATTAGTATATTAATTTGTCATGGTTTCTTTGTATGTTCCTAGGCAGTCAACTAGGAATTTCTATGTGGCAGATGAAACCAATGCAGTGGTAACGATGGTGGAAACTTTAGATGACATTGGTCCAGACTTTAACTTCTCCCTGAAGGTACAGTAAATTAATCTCTAAAATAGTACAATCTAGTTGATTGATTGATATATTATAAAAAATATTTATTGAAATATATTGGATTTAAAGATTTCAACAGGTGGCTTCCCTGTCAGTCTCCTGTACCTGACCATCGCCCTACCTATAACCACCAAAGCTGGCAATCCCCTGCTGTATGTTACCGGTGTAGAAACACAAGCGGTGAGTATTCAGGCAAATACATCAAATTCCAGAAACTTTTTCAAAGAGTTTTAAATTGTATTTAGCACATAAACAGTTGACACTCAAACTTCAATGCTATTAATACGTTTTACACAGTTATACAGTCATCGGCCACTTTGTCATGCTCATTACCGCGAATAGCCTGCTCCTCCAAACAGCGGATCATGTGACTGCAGCTCAATATATAAAGCATGCAGACATGGTGAAGTGTTTCATTTTTTGTTCCGCCAAACATTAGAAGGGGGAAGATGTGTGATCTAAGAGACTTTGACTGTGGTATGATTGTTGGTGCCAGACGTGGTGGTTCCAGTATCTCAAGCACTACAGTCTAGAGAGACTGTCTCTAGAGTTTACAGAGAATGGTGCAATAAACAAAACACATCCAGTGAACCACAAAAACCTTGTTAATGAAGTGTTAAAGAGAAGAATGGGCAGACTTGTTCAAGCTAACAGAAAGGCTAACAAGACTAGGTCAAAACCTAGCACGTGGCTGGACCCAGGGCTATAGTGGAGACGGTCTTGGTCGAGTCCAAGTCCAGATCGAGTCCAATACAAGACCAAGACCGGGGTGAGTTGATAGGGTCAAGACTGATTCGAGACCAAGACCGCAAAACTAGAGCATAAAGCATAGAGTCCAATTCAACACCAATGCCATAGCAATGTGTTATCCAAGGCTACCATTTTACAGTATTTATTGACTAAAATAGCATATTTTTGTTTATTGCCTAAAATATAAAGGAGGTTTCTAAAGATATTTCAAACAAATTAGTATGTTTTGAGGACTAAATTAATTGTAGGGACAGCTTGTTTATTTGTAGTCCCGGAGAAATGTTGAAAATTGTCGTCTGACAGCTGTATTTTATTTTTGAAAAATGTTCAAATAAAAAAACAGTGAAAATGGTATCATTCGCTGCTGGTCACTTTCTTAGAAGAGATTATAATTATAAAAACAATCATATTAAGTTAATTCATCTGAGACCGATTTAAGACCGAGACAAGTCTGAGACGAGACCAAGACCATCAAAAATCGGTCTCGACCGGACTACAGCCCTCAGATTGTATTGAGGCTTCCATGCTACAATGTAGAGTTGCAACACAGACCGACACACAGGCAGGATGGAGAGTTCACGGCTTTATTCGCTTTATTCACACATAACATATTAAATATAAATGACCCGGTGTCGACTGCTGCTTTCCTGCAGTGTCTCCCCCATCCGCCGGCGACGGTTTGCCTCCATGTTTATTTTGCTCTGAAGTCACTTCAATGCTTTCATCATGTGTGCGAACATCACTTGTAATGGTGTAACTTGAGTCAGCAACTTGCCTGTTTGTAGGGCAGTCCAGCCTAAAAAGATCCCAATACCCCCACTAGCTCTACATTGTAGCCCTACCCCTACATTTTGCGCGTGCCTGCGAGGGAAGGGCTGTCCCAATTCCTTTTTGCATGTAGGAGTAGTGGGCATAACGAGGGCTAGTGGGCATAATGAGGGCTAGTGGGCATAACAAGGGCTAGTGGGCATAACAGAGGGCTAGTGGGCATAACGAGGGCTAGTGGGCATAACAGAGGGCTAGTGGGCATAACAGAGGGCTAGTGGGCATAACGAGGGCTAGTGGGCATAAGGAGGGCTAGTGGGCATAATGAGGGCTAGTGGGCATAACGAGGGCTAGTGGGCATAACAAGGGCTAGTGGGCATAACGAGGGCTAGTGGGCATAACAGAGGGCTAGTGGGCATAACAAGGGCTAGTGGGCATAACGAGGGCTAGTGGGCATAACAAGGGCTAGTGGGCATAACAAGGGCTAGGGGGCATAACGAGGGCTAATGGGCATAACGA
>CABFOS010078390.1:0-10637 GCA_900660315.1 Diretmoides pauciradiatus | reverse complement strand
GAGAGTAGGGGAGAGGGAGAGAGAGTAGGGGAAAGGGAGAGAGAGAAGGGGAGAGGGAGAGAGGAGGGGGGAGGGAGAGAGAGTAGGGGAAAGGGAGAGAGAGTAGGGGAAAGGGAGAGAGAGTAGGGGAGAGGGAGAGAGACTAGGGGAAAGGGAGAGAGACTAGGGGAAAGGGAGAGAGAGTAGGGGAAAGGGAGAGAGAGTAGGGGAAAGGGAGAGAGAGTAGGGGAGAGGGAGAGACAGTAGGGGAGAGGGAGAGAGTAGGGGCTCTGTGGATGGGACAGGTCAGCCTGCCACTCATACATTTCCTACTCCTCTTGAACTTATTGGCTGAAACCCTTTGCACTTGTTTCAGTTCTTCATGTATTTAACATAACTATCTAATGTAATAAGTTAAATGATTTGTTAAGCACCCGTCTCAGCTGAACAGGGTGTTGTAAATATCTAATGTATCGTTCATAAACAATAATGTGTCATACAAAGCCATTATCTATTTATCTGTTAGAAGTGATACAGTAGCTATGCATGAGTGCCACTGCAGACTTTAATTTCAAAGTGTTTTTCTTTCATGATGTGTATGTGTAATTGTGCTTTAATTTCTTTCCTACGTCTCTTTTCACTGTATTGGTGTGTGTGCTTATGCATATACAGAACCACTTGGACAGCATGCAGGTATTTCAGAATTGCTTTTATTTATTTACTTGATATTTTCCACCTCTCCTAGTACAGTTAGGATAGGATACTGTAGTGTTCCTTGGCCCAGGACGTATGGTTATGGAACACTACATTGCAATTAGCATTATTTTTGATTTACGTTGTGTTTTGTAGACATATGGTATGGGAAAGGTAAAATACAACTCAAACACTATATTAATGACCTAATTTGGTGTGAGCATGTTTGCTTTTGGATTGAATTTGGTTCTTAGCACTGTTGTTTTGATGAAAGCATGAAGGAACTGTAATCATTAGAATTAATATGCATAGACTTCAATCAGAGGTGGCTGCGGCAGGCCCCACTGACCCATCATATTTCTACATATTTACAGTCCCTAGACATCGTAGGAGGTGCAAATTTAGTCATTCAAACTCTCATGCATGCATACACAGAAAAGCAAAACACCAGAATGTATTCAATAAAGGTAGTAAATAGTATTTATTTTTGGGGAAAAAACTCTTTGATCAGGAAGTCATGGCTTTCAGACTACCCATCTAGAAGTAGCTCTTATTTTTTGTTTATCGTGATAAAGTCAAAGTTCTGTACCCTGTGTGCAAAACTCTATCAAAGGATCACAGAGACAGACTGTCATGAAGGTGATCTTTTATCATTGCATGTATGGTATGCAGCATGTTATAAAGTTGAGAAATGTTTTAATACTAATAAGATAATCACACTTTTGGGAACTAGAACAGTCACCCCTCCTCTAATGGCATGTTCATGTCCAGCCAAATAATAACTTGTTTGCATGAAAAGCGCTCACCGTGCTTTACCAGAACAGCTTAGAACGCAGCGCATCAGGCGTTGCTGTGCATTGGGCCGTGCTGAAAATTCCATGGTTTCTGCGGTGACTCCGTCTGTATCTGCAGTTTGGATTGGTGGTGTGTAAGAGTTGTCAATGAACCACCATTTTCAATTTTTCAAAAGAACTTATCCCTGGAATTTCCATTATGCCTGCCCATGTATTACAGTACGTTCACAGTTTGTAAGTTTCATTACTTATGATGAATGTTTACTGTTTCTGTGCGGTTTGGGGTATATTTCCTCCTCCTCACAATCATATGCATCACCTGTAATTTTGCATGTGATTACTATATTGTACGGCAATTTAAGTGTTTATAACATATTTCTCTGTAATGAATGTGTTTCAAGTCCGAAAACCCATTTCACATTTCATTTCTGTATAGATGTTAGACCTACACTACCATACACAGTACGTACATACTATGTACGTAACAGTATGTGTGTACTCTTTTGTTGTGTTTCCCTAATATTTTGTTCTTCTGTCACTGTCTTTTGTTTGCCATCTTCTCTCTCTCTCTCTCTCTCTCTCTCTCTCTCTCTCTCTCTCTCTCTGTGTCTCTCTCTCTGTGTGTGTCTCTCTCTCTCTGTCTGACTGTGTCATCAGGCCAAAGTCCGTGAGCTGGAGGAGAAATGTCGGACTCAGAGTGAGCAGTTCAACCTCCTGTCCAAAGAGCTGGAGAAGTTCCGGCTGCAGGCTGGGAAGTTTGACATCCTTAGCACTGAATCTTTAACTGTATGTGAATCCCCCGGATCACCCAACAAGTCCCTGTCCCAGCTCCTTAATGGACTGGCGGCACCCATTGGGAAAGGTGTGTATGGGATCTTATTGAACCTTAACCTTTAAAATTCACTCCAATGTCCAGTTTTGAAAAATAACTGATGATCATTGCTCAGTATTTCAAACATACAGGTGAACATTGGTTGAACTGATACTGTTTTATATATTGTATATAACATTTTTCAGTCCTTTGAGAGGTGTTTGCAGTAACTTCATATACAGTGTGTCTCTATAAGAAGAGCCAGTACTGTAACCAATCAAGTAGCGTGTAATGACGAGAAAGACATCACAGTTGAAAACTCTGACTCTGCTTCAGACTTGGAATAAACACTAAACTGTAAATGAAATAATCAATCATGGTGAGAAATAGGCTTAAGCCGCCAAAGCGTGTTCTCTGTTTGTTTCTGTCTCATTTTTAGTGAACACACAAATGCCGTAGTAATGAGCTTTATCTTGGGACTATGCCAGGGAGTGTACCTTTGGTTAGGCATACTGTATGTATTTACATATGGATTTGCTATGAATATTAATATTATATATAATAAACAAATACCACCGGCTCTGGTCGTGTGGCCATAAAAGTTCTATTCTATTCTATTCTAATATATTTTATACAGCAAGAAATAATAGGCAACTGAAGAATGATAATGGAAACAATAACATGATATATTCACTGAAGAAAATGATTGCTAGTAATTAATGAAATCAAATATAGGTACTTTCTAAAGGATAGTGAGTACATCGGGTCCTAGCTCATCGGGTCCGAAGTCAATGGCAGCATTCATATATACACACACACGCACACGTATGTATATATACAGTGTACAGCATGCAATAAACAAAGAACTTTGGTAGACTGTATATTGCACTGAATGAGTTTACACAATGACAGTGATTTGACATTGATTTGATTTGATATGATTTAGGTTATATGTTCATGTGAGTACATGCTTTGTTTGTTCTCCAGGTAATGAGACTCCAATGAGCAGATCTTTGATATCTGAATTCATCCGACCCCTCCAGATCAGTGGGGACAAGCCTGAGCTCCTGTCTGTCAAACCAACATTCCTCACTCGCAGTCGAGCCAGCAGCCCGGCTCAGGCTTTCCTCTCGGAGGTATGTCCTCTCACTTCTCACCGTGTCCATTTGTATGCTACATGGCACCTTTCTCCATTTACATTTAAGACATTTAGCTGACGCTCTTATCTGGAGCAACGTACAATGAGGGCAACAGTGTAATGCGCTTACAGCTGCACTAGGCCAGATTTTAATGTAGAAATACACCTGTCTTATCAGCCTAAATCACTAAGAGGGGCTGCAACAGAGAAGAGCGTCCTGCCCCCACCCTGGTTGAACCACTGTAGATTCACTATTTGCTCAAATGAAATATTGGTGTTGGGTTTACTTTAACACTTTAGGAAATGACCAATTGAAATGTAAGATTAAAATGCAAACAGCAGCAAGTGAGCACTCCAGCCAGAGAAAGGTAGGCACACCTTTTCAATCTGTTATCTCTCGCTGCCTTTTGGAGCTGCCGATGTGTGAAGTTGCCTAGTGCAACATTAAAGATCCACTATGTGACATTTTCATGAAACATTTTCAATCTGCGTAATACGTTTGGGCTGAAGAAGAGAAAATCCACCCTGCAGCGATGCTTGAGATTTCCTGGTTTTGGTTCCTGTGGTTGGGAATGACCACTGGCGTGAAACAGGAAGTAAAAATCAAATGGATGGAAAATGGATGTTTTATGAGCACTTTTAAAAGAAACAGAAAGTATGCTCCATTTCCCCTCTTGCCCCTGTGGTATCCTTTGGTTCCATTACATGACTGTTGAAATTGAAACGGTTAACTCTTGCCAAGGTGTGAAAAATGCATATTATGGCTCTAAATTCTTAGATTACCAACATTACAAGCAACCAGTAGTAAGGAATGTAAGGTCAGACCCACAGAGCCCTGACAATGAATCAAATATCCCTGTGTATCTTAATGAACGTGTGATAGAGAAGTGCAAGGAGTTAGAGGAGGAGTAAGAGCTAAGGAGAAAAGGTGCAGTGAGTTGTCAGGACACGCTTCCTTCCTTCCTCCCACCAGCCTGCCCATCTCTGTTCCCCTTAAATGTGAATCACGTCGACCCGTCAGACCAGTCTCTTTTTATTGCGCCACGCACTCATTCGGACCAAGTCTTGCTCAAATACTTGACTGGCTGACAGAGAGAACAAGAGAATAAGTGACCCTGGACAGATTCAAGATGTTCTATTGTTGCGTTTTCATCGTTTCATTATTTCCAACAAGGTTACTATACAATACACAAAATACTCATTAGTGATGCCAAAATAAACAGTTCTAAGCGGTTTTATGGAAGGTTTGTCAGCCATGCATTACTTCACAGTCAAATACGGGGAGCTGCCCAGTACAACTAGTGTTCTACTGAGAATAACATCATTCACTTTCCTTGTCCAGAGTTTTCCCAGCTTGTCCAGGACTCTGATCCAGCCAACATCCACTCACACGGTTTTCTGTACATATGGCGAAGCTTCAAAAGAAAATATTGAAAGGAAATGATCATCTTGAAAACAGGGTATTTGTGTTTTTTCTCTCCTTCGCTAGATGAACAAAGAGCTCAGCTCAACCACAAGGTCCAAACCGAAGTTCACAGGAAAGGTTCGCCTGTGTGTTGCTCGGTACAGGTGTGTATACACAAACATTATACACGCAATCCATTATTCACCATCTGTTCACAGTTTATCATGTTTTAATCGAAACACACAAAACACTAAATTAAAACTGAAATGAAATCCGACAGATGTTTATTTTTTGTTCCAGTTCAGGTTTCAGTTTCAGTGAATATGAGATGGCTCAGGACTCAGAATCCTTTATGCCTGGTCAAACCCCACTTAGGGCAATATTTCATCCCAGAGTTTTGGATTCTGAGAAATTGGCATCAACCTCCCGTTTGCATTTGTAATCAAGTCAGTGTGGCATGAAACCATTACTCTTAAAATTCAGGGGGGGGGAATCAGTCCTTTCAAGTCCTTGTATTGCTCTAGCTGTGGAATGCAATTCTGGGAGTAAATGCTAACAGCAGCTTTATGCCAATATTTCAGAAACCCAAACACCAGAGTGAAAACGCGTGAATGTCCCAAGACCTGGGTAATGATCAATGATAGGCTGCTACAAATCCTGAACTGTTCCTTTAAAATGAACCAGTAGCTCAGTAATCCAGCATGGGCCGCCTTGTGTGGAGCATTTGTTTTGTCTCTCACAGCTTTAAGCTCTGGTCTTAAAAATGATGCAGTGTTTCTCTCACCAAAGAAAATTACCTGTCAGCACAAAAATAATTGGGATCCTGAGAACACAAATATGTGAAAGAGTCCTGGCGCTTTCCACCCACACCATGTTTAGCTCTCCATTTTCCCTGAAAAAAATACATACTTCAGCTTTTTGAAGCAGCACTCAGCAAATGCCTCTTCCCTAGACTTGCATCTGCGGCATTTAAGTAGATGTGGGGGTAAAAAGGTTTTGGCTGCTTGGATGGGTAGTAATTTTTTGAATTGTATGTTTAATTACTGTAAAATATAATATGGCTACCACCTTGACAGCATTATCTCTTTATGTTTTTTCAGTTATAATCCTTATGACGGGCCTAATGAGCATCCTGAGGCAGAGCTCCCCCTGGTGGCAGGGAAGTACCTCTACGTTTACGGGACTATGGATGAGGATGGCTTTTATGAAGGTCTGACATTCCCTTATACGATTTAATCTCATCTTCTTCTCATATCACAGTAGAATCAATTGTCTCCTTTTCTTCTATGCCTTGTTACTCAGGAGAGCTGCTGGATGGACAACAGGGCCTTGTTCCCTCCAATTTTGTGGATTTTGTCAAGGATGATAAGCTGCCCTCTGTTCAGCACCGAGACGGGCCGAAAGAACCTGGCTACCTCAACCACAGTAGCCTGGGCCCTCAGAGGCTGGGTGTTGGTATGGGCACAGGCATGGGCACAAGCATAAGCAGCCTGCTGTCTGACAGTAAGCTGGACTGTCTAAGCACCAGCAGCCTGGGCATAGACCTCCTGGGCACCTGCAGCAATGGGACAGGAACCCTGGATGTCAACATTGACGAGGTTGGTGAAGACATCGTGCCTTACCCCCGCCGCATCAACCTGATCAAACAACTGGCCAAGAGTGTGATTGTTGGCTGGGATCCCCCTGTGGTCCCACCCGGCTGGGGCTCCATCAGTGGCTACAATGTCTTGGTGGATAAGGAGGTGCGCATGAGTGTCCCCTTTGGGGGCAGGACAAAGTCTCTCATTGAGAAGCTCAACCTGGCCACCAACACCTACCGCATCTCCGTGCAGAGCATCACAGACAGGGGCCCATCAGACGAGCTACGGTGCACTCTGCTCGTTGGGAAGGACGTGGTGGTGGCACCTTACTACCTGCGGGTGGACAACATCACGCAGGTTTCTGCTGAGCTCTCCTGGATGCCCAGCAACAGCAACTACAGTCACACCATCTTCCTCAATGGGGCAGAGTACGACATGGTGAAGGCGGGCGGCTACAAGTACCAGTTCTTCAACCTGAAGCCCATGACGGTTTACAAGGTGAAGGCTGTGGCACGGCCACACCAGGTGCCTTGGCAGCTTCCCCTGGAGCAGCGGGAGAAGAGGGAGATCTCTGTGGAGTTCTGCACTCAGCCTGCAGGTCAGCATCCACTAACGTTTCACTCTGATCTCAGGGGTATTTTCTATATGTAAAAAGGTTGTAAAAGCATGCAACATCCAAACAACTGAGTACTATGTGCTGGACAGAGCAACTGATGATGATGAAGAAAGAGTCCGCACACTAGAAATATGCTCCCATGAACATGAACATGAACCCCAAAAAAGTGAAGGATTTGGTCACTTTTTGGTGGTAATAAATGTTCATGGGAGCATATTTCTAGTGTGCAGACTCTTTCTTCATCATTATTTTCTATATGTATCCACTGCCAGACCTAAAAGGATGTTCCTTGCATAGCATCTTATTGGTCTATGTTTCGGGTGTGTTAATAACAAAGGGGGACTGTAGCTCTGCAGCTCTCTTGTTGTTGTTGTTGTTGTTGTTGTTGTTGTTGTTGTTGTTGTGGTATTATTATTGGTTGCTGGGTTAAAAATCATCTGATAATATACAATGAACACAGCAATGTATTTTCTCACTGACAAGCTTTGAGCCCATTAGATCTACAAATACAAACATGACGACCATCTGAGTCTCGTCTTCATGTTTCCCCAGCCACTTTTAGACTGCCCTCAAGGACTTCTGTGCACCACTGTCTGCAAGAAGAGACATGCATGCTAGAAATAGAAAAAAAGGGCAACGTGTAATGAGTAGACATTCAAGAAGCATTCACTGTATATAAAAAAAAGTTACATAACATCTGAGACAAGAGGCGAGAGGGAAAACAGAACTGGTTGGCGAGAAGGAAAGTCTCAAAGCTTAATGTGTGTAAATAGTATGCGTAGATCTCGGGGATTCTTCTCCCATGAGGCTTCTTAATGCTTTGCTGGTGCCAGCACTATTAAACTTGGGTCTCACAGCCTGGCTTTCCTGCTACAGAAAATCTTTTTACACTGAGATTGATTCTCTCCACAGCCAACAAAGTTTCTGGCCCAATTTTGTGGAGGCGTGCATACGATACAATGAGTTGTCGACTGTCGCTTTTCAAGTGACGGAGCACTCCAGAGGATTGGGGGGGGGGTCGAGGTGTAGATACACAGGGGAGCTTTCTGGAGGCCTGAGTGGAGGCTCATCACAGGGAATGCTCATGTTGTGATTATGGCGCAGGATAAGATAAACGTTTCAGAGGCTTTCCTACTTTGCAACCTCCACATCGTTACACATTGTTCCAGTCCTCTCTAAATGACTGTTTGGTACTTGTCTCCAACATGCTGCTTTTTGCTTGGAACCCAAAGCTTAACAGGGTGTTTGACCATTTCTGTTGCCTGCTGACATGACAATTCATTAAATGACCTGCTATTGAACAAGTTAATTAGTGTCACCTGTAATGGTCTCAGTATCGGTGGCTGAGGGCTGTTGTCAATAAGGAAACACAGCATAATGTATGAGGTTTTTTATGCTCAGCATCTTTTATTTTAACAAGGGACTTCATAATTCTTAGTGATACAACATTTGCATTAATAGTAGTCACACCAAGCAGACTCAATTCCCTGCCTGGAAATCAGTGTCTACTGTATGTGTGTCATGCTAATGAAAGAGGCTGCACTGAAATATTAAACACTAATTTTAGCTCTCGTAGGAGCTTATCGTTCGTGACAGGCATAGTTTAAAAGTGACGAGAGGAAATTAATTCTCCAAACACTTAGTTCTCCTGTTCCAAGCGTGGGTGTGTCTGCTGACAGCCAGTGTAGAAATGTGATTAAGATTGCATTGATGTAGGTTCAGACACAGCTGTGGGTTGCAGCTCTGAGATACTGCTGCCTCTTGACTGTGTGACTGCAGGGTAGCGGCAGCACTGCACAGATGGGTCTTGTTGGTTAGTATGCAGGCAGCATTGACAGACTGTGAAAACAGCAAACTGCTTTTTTTGGATGCTTCGTAGAATAATATGAGTCAGAGTCTAGCAGCAGGATTTTGCTGTACATCCATTCACGGCAGAACGTTGGCAAACTGTGTTTTCTCATCCAGCTCAATGGCAGCGCAGCATCAGATCAGAATAACACACAGTACACACACACCCTGAACCTATAACAATGTCAATAACTCATATACTGTAATACAATAAATATGAATATGTCTTTTCATTTTGATGCATGGGACACATTTCATTTAGATTATTTAGATGAATCACAAAATACTGGTATCAACTTCTAAAGACGTGAATGTTTATGAACAAAATTGTAATCATCTTGTTCCTCAGTCGAAAACATGAAGGCCATCTGCAGCACAGTAGTGTTTCTCCCTGCTTAGCCGCTCTGTGGGTTTCCATATATTTGCATGGGAAATTCTAAACCTCGGTTTACAGCAGGGGTCCCCAAACTTTTTTTCTGTGAGGGCCACATGACTTTGCCGTCCACTGATGGGGGGCCGGGGTCAGTTTGTAACAGAAAGTAATATGGGTTGGAGTGACGACCACAGGGGGGCCCACACTTTTTATTCTGTTTTCCACAAAGCCACATATGGAATATAACACCAAATTATAAACAAAGCATAATAATATGTCACATGAAGGATCACGGATTGTTCATGTGTGCAATCGAAGGACAAAACAAGTGTAGGTACCGGTCAGATCACAGAAGGTGATGAACGAAAATACCTGTGGATTGATTTTATTCGACAATAGAAAAAAGCAATAATACAAGAATACATCACAGCTTTAAAAATTGACAAGGATGGCACAATAAAGTCACACACTTATTTCCATTGTGGTCCTTAAATTCAGATTCAGATCCAAGAACGAAATGAACGACCCAGTAGCAGTTAAACATCCGCGTTAAACATCGTAATTCCCCCACAATTGCAGATATCATAACACAGACACAAAGGGCAGGTGTATATCGGTAAAGGGGGTTAGCGTGTGGAATGATTTAGATAAAGAATTAAAAATGTGCACAACAGTCACCAAATTTAAAAAGATTTTCAAAAATATGATATTAAATAAATACAAAACATTATCATGAAATATAACAGCTGTATCACCAACAGTTAGATCTTTCCAATTTATCAGTTTTGTTGAACCCAATTTTGTTATTTAGTTTTGTCTTGAAACTTTTGTTACTTTTCAAATTGTGTTGACAAGATCTAAGCTTCTGCTTGGATTTGTTTCTTATAATTTGACCAATGTTTTCAGTTTTGTAAACACAGTTTGAAAATATAATACTATGTTTGCTTCAAGCATTAGTTATGTTTCAAAAGGGGCAAAATAAGCCTTGGCTTCAGCCTACACCTTTTCAGTGCCACTAATATGAGTGAACTTAACTGTATGCAATTGATGTATCTGCTCTTATAAATGGACCGAAATAAATCAATTCTATTCTATTCTAAAGCATTAGTTCGTGGAATAGAAAAAAAGGAGAATGGAAATGCTTGA
Organism: Diretmoides pauciradiatus; assembly: GCA_900660315.1. Taxonomy (NCBI): domain Eukaryota; kingdom Metazoa; phylum Chordata; class Actinopteri; order Trachichthyiformes; family Diretmidae; genus Diretmoides; species Diretmoides pauciradiatus. The sequence continues at coordinate 254 of CABFOS010078390.1, read as the reverse complement.
AAATTATTGAATTTCAATGTTTCGTTTTCAAGGTTTGAAAAGTGCTTGAATTTTGTATAAAATATTGGAAATTCCTTGAAATTGTAACAACTAGGCTGCTTTCATAACAAATCGCTATCTGACAGAATTAAAAATTGCACAATAGCATCTGATTTTAATAATAATAATAATAATAATAATCTTTATTTATGTCACATACACATACAATTGCACAATGCATTGGCGGCTGTGAAATTTTTCCTCCGCATTTTCCC
>CABFOS010078384.1:0-12337 GCA_900660315.1 Diretmoides pauciradiatus | reverse complement strand
GATGGATGGATGGATGGATGGATGGATGGATGGATGGATGGATGGATGGATGGATGGATGGATGGATGGATGGATGGATGGATGGATGGATGGATGGATGGATGGATGGATGGATGGATGGATGGATGGATAGATAGATAGATAGATAGATAGATAGATAGATAGATAGATAGATAGATAGATAGATAGATAGATAGATAGATAGATAGATAGATGGTTAGATAGATAGATGGTTAGATAGATGGTTAGATAGATAGATGGATAGATAGATAGATGGATAGATAGATAGATAGATAGATAGATAGATAGATAGTAGGGATGCACGATATATCGGTCATCAATCAGTATTGGCCGATAATTACTTAAAAACATATTATCGTTATCAGACAGATATAAATATGCAATATTGATATCGGTCGATATGACCATGGAAATAATCGGTTATCGGATATAGGCCAAAATTTCAATATTGTGCATCCCTAATATATATTGAATATAGAAATCTGTGGATGAACCGTTGGGATCCTGTATAGCTCAATGGGAAGAGAATGATCAGAACACTGTCATGGTGAGTGGTTCTATTCCTGCTCATGCTAACAATGCACTCTTGGATAAAAGTTCAAGGAACAAAGCAAATCCTTCTGCATACTCTAAAAACACAACATGGTTTTTATATGGAATGTGATATGATAAAAATAGTCGGTCTCTCCCATTTGCTGCGCTGGTGGGTGAGTGTTTTCTGCCAGCGGTTTGGAACTATACGCTTGTCAGTCCCCTGCGCTCTGCAGCCGCCACAGACCAAGAAGAACATGGCGTTAAAGCAGTTCCCTGTCTCAGAAAGCTTTCTGCTCCTGGGTTTCAATCCATTTTACCCCCTAAAATGTGTCTGGGGAGCAGCAGAAAATGAGTTAGAGTCAGTGCAACGCCTTGCTTTCCTGAGCATGGCCATAACGGAAGACCCAGACAGACGGAGGGAGAAACTTAAACGACACGAGAGGTCCGTCTTGGCTGTTTTGTAACAGATTGTTTCGCCCCCCTGATCCCTTCTGTCTTTATTGCTTTCACTTGTTTTCTCCGATTATCTCCTCTCCATTCTCCCCCTCTTGTTTTGGGTTATCTGATCATCATCAAGTGAAGTTTCACAGTGTACAGAAAAAATAAAATACATTTTCATTCAGTAATGTGTCTGGATATAGATGCCAGCGGAGGCCTGTAGTAGACCATCTGTTGTCGGCATGAATGACTTGCCACAGATGGCCAATGGCTCTGACTTAGGGAGCAACAAAGCTCAACCTGGAGCAAACCATGTATGGCCATTCAGTGAGTTACTGTGAGAGTAGAACGGGTTAGACCATACGCTTTTGAGAGACAACTAGTTTCTTTAGTCGATAGATATTGTTGACTCAGATATTTGGCAAAGCTCTCTCCATTGCACTGGGATTTGAATTCTATTTTCCTCCTGTGTCTGTCTCTGCAAAACACTGATAAGTTGCTGAAAGACTCATTGCACCCTTCTCTCTCCCCCCTTCATCACCGCACCCTGGGGCCTTTTCCTCATTACTAATAGTGTGTGTGCGCATCTGTATGTTTGCATGTGAGAGCGCCTGAGTGTACCAAGAGAGAAGAGGGACGAAAGGAGAAAAGTGAAGAGGTGAAGCAAATGATAGAGAAACAGAGGGAGCGTTTGTTATTAATGTGCTCGGCGGTGGTGTCGAGGCAGGTGTCTGTGGCTCCGCCCACATTAATTACTCTGCAGGCTGAGCAGAGCGGAGGAACCTGCAGGTAGCGGACTTGCAGGCAACGCAGTTTATCATAAATTGTAAATAAGAGCCCGATATGTGCTCTGTCATGTCCCGTGTCCCGTGCTGTGAAGGTATGTGGCAGAAATGATGAATGGTGATCTGCATTAGCCACTGTCTACTGTATATAAGCAGCAGAGGAAGACTGGTGTGAAATGGGTTTAAAGCTGATGGAATCAAGATGGTGTTGGAGTCATGATATAGCACATGCAGGTACACACACACACACACACACACACACACACACACACACACACAATCTTGTTGGTTATAAAAGATAGAGAATGTAACTGTCCACTATCTTTTCAGGCATTTGACTATGAGCAGAAAAAGCTGTTGGCAACCAAAGGTAAGTTCATCTGTCTTGTCACTTAAACATACTTCACAGTGTAATATTCTCTTGTGTAGCGTGGGTGCAGCAACGGACACAGCCGCATAATCAACAGGTCACAGGTTCAATACTTGAAACAGCTAATGAGACAGTCAAGAGCTGTGTGTCCTTTTGAAGTGTACTTGAGCAGGACGCTGACTTCCAAACTCACTCGTCACTCTGGATAGGAGTGTCAGCATAATGCCTAAAATATGTCATTCGTGGTCCAGACAAGTGATTGTATAATTTATTCTTAGTTGTTGACAGGAACTGTAAATTTAACCTGCCTCTGTGTGTGTTTGTGTCATTGTATTTCTGTACCCCCACAGCTATGTTGAAGAAGCCTGTGGTGACGGAGGTGCGGACCCCCACCAACACATGGAGTGGTCTGGGCTTCTCCAAGTCCATGCCAGCAGAGACCATCAAGGAGCTGCGCAGGGCCAATCATGTGCCCTACAAGCCTAGCATGAGCACCACTTACGAGGTTCGTAACAGTAAAGTAAAGTACTTATTATTTTCCTTTCAGTTCCTTACTGCTTAAAACAGGTCAGCTCCTTAGGCAATGTCCTGGAGTATGTAAGATATACTATAGGATCCCCCGGGGCGAGACAACCCCGCTGCAGAACAATGTCTATTTACTTGTAAAATAAACAGAATTTGAATGCATCGGGTCTTTCCTTTGGTTAAGAGTCTATATCAAATCAAATGTAGCAATACAACATATAGACATGCAGTATATCACATGGAAATGTATCTAAAGTGAGTAAACATTCAGAAATCCTGATTCTCTGTGTTCTTCCTCAGGGCTCTCCGCTGTCTCTGTCCCGGTCCAACAGCAGAGAATGCGTGGGCAACGGCAGCGACTCGGACAACTGGCGAGAGAGGAACGGCAGTGGTAACGGCCTGCCCGGCCACACCGAATTCCCCACCGCTGTCAGCAGCCCTAAGAGGAAGCAGAACAAATCTGGTCAGTTCAACATTTTTGCTCAAACCGTGCTCGCAACTACAAGTTCATCAAGTTCATCAACAGAAATATTCTTCAGCAAACAGCAATAGACAAGCTCCTGTAAAAACTGTGAGCTAAACGATTGGAATATTTATGTATGCTTATTGGTATGTCATGTTGCAACCAATAAAAATACACCATGTTCCAGAAAGGGAAAGGGGTTTTTAATACAAAAATATGCAGACAATAACACGTTTTGTATATTTTTTGTATTGGACCTTGGGACATGGAAAAATTGGCTAACAAGGTGAAAAAGTAATTTCACTTCTTTTTGTGTTTAATGAGCTACAGTAACAACCCCATGCCACTCTGCTAATGATGAAGCGTTGGAAATTAGATGCGCACTTCAGAGAAACCTCCACCCACTCAAATGTGAACTTTCTTTACAATTTTGAGTGTAAACACACTTCAGTATGTGGTTTGGAGATGACTTTCACAATTAAGCTTGTGGGTGTGTTGTTGCCTCCTACACACCTGTAGTGAGTGTAAAGTTCAGGGACGTTGCCAACACTTCAGCTCATTTCCACAGCATCCACCAAGTATACCCAGAAACCCATTTAGTCCCATCAGAGAAAGCAAAGCTACAGAGAACCAGAAACACAGAGTCTTTATCAGCCTTATCACTTTACATGTATGGTACCTTAAATCTCACATCTCCTGTCCGACAACTATACGGTCCATTTGTTGACTAGTTTTACCTAAATAGTATTTTTGTCTGTGTGTGTATACAGCTGTGATATATTAAATATTAATGTTTGGTTGCTGATTTCTTTCCTTCTATGTGGGTTTTGTTGCCTTGAACATTGGCTGGTCAGCCGCAGAGCATTACCTCAGCAGCAGCAACTACATGGACTGCATCTCTTCAGTAACCGGCAGCAACGGCTGCAGTCTGAACTCATCTCTGAAGGGCTCAGATCTGCCTGAGCTGTTCAGTAAGCTGGGCTTGGGAAAGTACACAGACGTCTTCCAGCAACAAGAGGTAGAGTACAGACCCACGGCGTCTACTTCTACGGTCATAACGGAGGACACGACTGAGCTAATCAGCGCCTGGAGAAATGCACAGACTTTTTCTAAAAATACTAACTCCCTTTAGTTAGTAAACTATAGGGAGGAAACACCTGCAATGAAAAGCTAACAATCATATAGGAAACAAATGTGTAAATAGGCTGTGGAAGAGTAAATATGGTGATACAATACATACTCTATTATTTTTAGTCATGGATAGCCATCTTTATACAATACTTGGGATAAAGATGGACTTTTTTTTACCATTCAAGGCCACAGTTGTGGTTGATAATTCTCAGTGTTGATAGTAGTTTGTTGAGGTGTGATAATGGTGTTGACTGGGCTTGTTGTCACTTCCAGATTGACCTCCAGACATTCCTGACTCTGACAGACCAGGACCTGAAGGAACTGGGCATCACCACCTTCGGAGCCCGCAGGAAAATGCTGCTTGCCATCTCAGGTACAGATAAGTGAGAGAGTGTGTATTATTCTTATTATTAGAAGTAGTACTACCATATTGCTGCAGCACTCCACGAGTTTTTGTGTGTGGGTAAGAATAGACACAAACACATCTACACACACACACACACACACCTGTCTCAGGTTGTGTGTCAGCTCCAGCACCCAGTTCCCTCATTCTGGTTGATCCCACTGTGCTGTCATGATAATCGCTGCTGTCACTAGAGCAGAGCGCTGCCAACTCACTCCTGTTGAAGTCAGCGCAAAATTGGCTTATATGTTTACTATTTTGTCTGGCCCTGCCACAGGTCTGACTGACACCCAGCTGTGCAATTGGCAAAAAGTCAAGTTCCAAACCTACTCCCCACTGTTGTCACAACTGAAACAGAAAAAAATATCTACTGCTGTCCAGTAGATTTGGGACATCGTCCTTTTTGATGGCAGACTATAGTAGAGAAGTTCAAGGTGGTACTGCCGTGACTAATTTGTCCTGTAAAGATACAAGAAAACATACAGCAGTAATTTGCACCCTCACAAGTAAATAGAATTAAGACACATTCTTCTCAGATGAATGTATTGGTGTTGCTCCAGTTGCACCAGCTGCATCCCCATGCTGATGGACTGATGTGCCGTTGCTGCACTGAGTATAATGTGAACGTAATGGGTGTCACTCCAGATTACTGATGTCATTTCTTGGACATTGCAATTGCTGGAGGTTGTTAAGAGCGCATAACTTAATCATTCTAGTGTTGGGATTATGAGCTTCCTGTCTTGGATATTCTGTAAATGTTCAGTTTAAAAACCTCCGGACTGGAGCCAGCGGTTGACGGTGGGATCGAAGGGAAATACCTTGGCCAGTAGTCTGATTATTGAGGAAGCGGAGCGCGGTCCAAGGCTGGAGTTGGTTCCACTGCCCTTTCTCCTGAGCCAAGCACGGGTCAGCTCTCATCTCTGCTGACGGACTTACAGTGGCTCAAAAACAGGAACACGCACCACTCTGTTTTCTGTCTCTTTCTGTGTTTCTGCGTCTCGTTATAAAGAGATAGAATGCCAGTCAAGGCAATCCAGGTTTTTACTTCCTGCCTGTCTGCCAATAAAAAGAGTAGTTGGAGCGAGCAGCCTGTCTCTAATAATCAGACTGAAGGTTTTTGCTGGCAGGGACAGAACACAGCTATCATATGAATAATTCAGAGATGCCAGGGTGTTCTTTTAACATTTTTATGAAACCATTTTCTCTAAGCTGCTATGCAAAACCAGATGGACATAAAGAGCTTTTCTGTTGACGTGAGCAATCCTGTAGTGATTTGAATCCAATTTTCTTGTCACTGATGATCAATTGAGGCTATAGAGAAATGTTAGCATACTCCCCTGGTTGCATTTTCCCCAATGACATTGATCTATGGCAGTGTCCGTATCAACACTGGGTCGATCACATTAAAAAACGTTGTATTTTTATTGTAACGTTGGCTGCTACTGGAGTTTTGTTTTCTTTCGTCTTCTCTACAGAACTGAACAAGAACCGGAGGAAGCTATTCGAGCCTCCCATCAGGTCTTCTTTCCTGGAGGGGGGCGCTAGCGGTCGCCTCTCTCGTCAGTTCCACGCTGACATGGCCAGCGTCAGCGGGAGATGGTAGACACCTCCACACCTCCAGGCCACCCCCAGAACCGTCCGTGATAGAGACCCAGCCTCCAGCGCCTCGGTAGCGCCGGCTTCAGCCTCCCTGGCTATGTGGTCGTTTACCCTCCTCCAGCTCAAGCTGAACTAAGACTCCAATTTTCGCCATATATAAAAAGCCATAGTTTAACCTGAAGTGCCAATAAGAAAAAAGGGATATATGAAGTCCAGATATATGAAGTTCAGTGTTCACTCTTTATAGAGCCAATACGTCTATACGGTTATTAGTAGTAGTTATGAAGAAAGGGTACTTAATAGAAATAAAGTTGTTGAGTGTTGAGTGAGTTACTGTCCAGTATTTTTGTCCATTTGTTTGTTGAAGGGAACAGGCAGAATGATTAGTACAATCATTTTACACATTGATACTATCTGCATTTGTAGTATGCCGTTGTATCAATGACATGCACTTTAACAATACTAGACTTTTGCCTGTGAACGCCTGATTCCTTAGATTGGAATAATGATAACTATGCATTTTTGTATTGACTCAAAGCACAGATGCATTTTGTACCAAGCCAAATATAAGCACTTAGTCAGTGAGATTATTGTGTCAAGAAAAATAGGTCCTCACGCCATCATCAACTTTATCACATATACCAAAGGAAAGATATCGTGGCGTTTTGACCTTTGGCTGCCTTCATTGTTTGGATTGGTAGACATTCCTCTGAGGTCAGTTTTTGTATCCAGTAACAGCCACAGTGGTTCTACAGTCTGGTTTGTCTGTCTGTGTATTTCTAAACAAAACTAAAAATTCAAATATTTTGTACTCACATTATGATTTTATTTTAATTTTTACTATCATTTTATGGGAATGGGAGGGATGTTTAACAGTAATTAGTTTACATATATGTATGTTTTCCTTTTTATACATTCATGAATGAGTGTCTATAATTTTGTAATTAGATTATTAATAACTTTTTTCCTGACCCTTAATCTGTGGAGCCGTTATATGGCTGTGCCATTAGACAGCAGCAGAGAGTTGAGGCAGTTAGGCTAAACATTATAGGCCACTCTCTGATTGTGTCAATAGGCATCTTCTTCTGTGGTTTTCTTTCTGTTTGTTTATAGTGTGTGGCCTTTGTCTTGTCTATGGTCTTTGTCTGTGTTGGCCTCTCTGTGGCCCCCTCTGTGTGCATGGGATCTCAGCATGCACGCCATCTATCCCAAACACTAGTCCCTGTGCTAGAACTGTGTGCTTTCCATCTTCCTATTCACTGGCTGTCTCATTTAGAACAAGGAAAGGCATCATAGAAGTGGTAACAAAGCAAGGTTTGTAACGAAAAGTGCCAATGTACATAACTAGATTTTCATCAGGGAGTTATTTCCTGACGACACTAATGTTTTGTTCCAAGCTTGACTGACGTTGCTTCCCGGATAGGAGATACATCACACAAAGAACCGGTATATTCGTAGCCAACTTAGTTTCATATGACCATTTCCAGAATAGACACCGATCAGAGGGTTGTTTTGACTTGGTCCACTTTAAAGCGTGAAAAACCACCAGAAGGACCATGCTATTTAAAATGAAGACAAAGAGAAGGCTGCAGTTTTCTAGTATCAGTTGTGCAATCTAATATAACAGGATTATGTGCACAGCAGCAGTGTTTATCATCAAAGCTTGTGCTTGTCCTGGGCTCTTGTATTATGTTCAGTCTAATGTTTTGAAAAGGAAACATTCTTCATTACCTTTGGATGACTCTGAAATGTGTTTTCGGTGTGATTTCTTAAGATTTATCCGAACATTTAGCTTCCACAAGCTGATCCGTTTCCCAAAGTCTTGAATTTTGAATATTCCACATCAGCTGCATGTAAGCACACCGCACCAAGTGCCTTTTTGTTTTGTTCTTTGTAAGGAAAGCATGTTGGAATATCTATGCAGTACCATAAGTACAGTATAAAGGCTAATTAAGACTGAAGAAGTACTTATCTTGGTTTAAATGAGAGTAAAGTGTGTAGCTTTTATTGGGTTTGTAGAGGACTCTTCCGAGAAATTATCCCCAGAGGTGTCCACAAACATTTTTTCTTGACAAACTGTAACAGCAGTCCTTATATAATCTCACCCAGAGAAATGTCAGCCGTTCCTTTCCTCCGCTTGCGTAGATTCTTATCAACATGATCTGTGCTTGATTGTGTTCACTAACCACTTTTCACCCTCCCTCTCGTCTGATTTGAGCCATTCTCAATGTGGTTGTCAAGTTAATAACACTATACTAAATAGTATTCTGACATGGTTGCTAATGCCAACCAGGTAATTGTGTTTGTTTCCCCCTTTGAAGTCTTAAAGAAAGATGAAAGGGAGATAGCTAATGTAGAAAGGGATTCAGTATCCTGAGAGGAAACCCAGGGCTTGTTCGCCCCACTCATCACGGTACTACATTAAAACTGTTGAGCACTGATTCTCGCAGTGCCATGACTCGTGTTGCTGCCCAGCAGACACCTAGCAGGTGTTTCCATCCCAGCAAAGCTCACCTTGTTTGGATGTGTTTGCATGGAGGGCAGTAGAGGTTCTAGTCTTACGAGGTGAATGTTGTTTTAAAAAAAAAATTGAAGATTATTGATGCATGTTATTGCAGATTAATGAAGGGACTCAAAACGTTTACTGCCAGCTTGTCTAGACTATGCCCTTGATAGAATGGTTTCACAATTCTGTCTTTATTTGTTGTGTTTTAGTCAAATATTGTTCCTGAATGATTTATTTGAAGAGGTCTTTGTACTACATTTGATCAAATGGTACATCTATAATGAATGTAAACCACTAAGGAATTGATATAATGCTTAACTTTTGTACAACTTTTTCATCTTATACGACCATTGTTTGTGTATAAGAAAGGTACAATTCTGCATGAAGTTCCACAGAAGAAGAATTTGACTATAAACATTGTCGTTTGGCCAAACCTCTTTTCACTGTGGCATCTGTTGATGCGATTGTTGTTTTGACTGTAATTGTAGTACAAATGTAAGCATTGGAAGAATTTTTTGAGAAATTGTCAAGCAGGCAAAAATATGTTTGTTCAAACATTCAAATGCTATTACAAAGGTAATAAATGTATGCAGACAAAGTGCTTATGTTTTTCTTTGTTTTCTGCATATCACAGAAATGTTATTACTGACGAGGCCCTATAGTGTCCCACAGTCATCTCAGCTTTAAAAACATCCTTTTCCATTGACTTAGAATGGAATGAAGCTGATATTCGCTCTATGTTCCTAGGACATCCAGGCCTGCAGTATCTGTAATGTGCTGGTTCAACTAATTCCCATTCCCCTTGTTCCTTTCAGAACAGTCACATATACACAGCAGGTAAACAATACTCAAGAAGAGCCTCTGCTATTATAGCCCATATACAATGCATTTGTATATTAAATACATCAGACCAAAATAGACAAATTCCTTCCTATCTAACTGATGGTAGTCTCTCCGAATGAGGCCTGTGAAGACTGTCATGCTCTGATCATTTATCCACACAGTACATTAGTTAATTTTACTTTGGTTCTTCAGTTTGAAATTCCTAATTGAAGACACCTGTACACACATCTCTCATAATGTGAAATAAGCCAGTTACATTTGATTATAATTGGTGGCAGATCTTACACGCCCCCTAATCCCCAGAGGATCTGCTTAATCCAACAATGACTCGGATTGCCTGAGACTTGAACAGAGAGAATGCGGAGAGTAGTCTCACTTCCTTTATTGCCCATGTCTCCTGTTTACCTGACCAAGGGGGATACCATTTACAATGGTAAAACATATTGGAAGTTATTGTTCAATGTTATGTTTGGTTCCACCCCTCTCCCTCCCTATCTTATTTCAGTCTATGAACAGTGGATAGGGGGATCCAGGTCACATAATCCAGTTCCTCCATGGTGAACTGATGGGTGATGAGGTCAGATAAGAAAAGCATCCAGCACTCTGCTATAACCTCTGATATATTGACCCATGACCTCCCTTATCTACTGTAATTAGATAGGAGCAGCTTGACAAAATTGAGGATGAGACACCGATGGCTGAAATTAATTTCCCCCCATACCTTCGGTGCTCTGCATTATAAGAATGTGGGCAGTGTTATTTAAAACCTCAAGGGGTCACTGTCACCACTTGGTATGAGCCACTTCTCTCCTAGCAAACAGCATTTACAGTAATCTGCAATCTGTTGTTTTGAATGAAGGCTTATTTATGGGATTACACGTGCATGTGTTATTGTGAGATTACAGACCAACATTCTACACAATTCTAGGAAGAGAATTGGTAACATTATCTTCTGAAACCTTCAGTACCCGAGAAGGAGAAGGCGTTTCTACTGTGCATGCATGCACACAATTTAATAAACACTCATTTGTCAACTCTTATTTTGCTGAGGTAAGGAAGGTGATTTCATTTTCCATTTAATTTATGCTCATATTAACTGCTCTGATGCTTAACCACTGGCCCCTTGTTCATCACAGCAAATTGATGTTAATGATGATGCAGAGAGAAAGCTTCTCATCCCATGCAAATGAGCCCATAACAAGCAGGTGGTGCCACTGAACTATGTTCTGTGGTAAGCTCGTGATTCACTTACTATCTTCTCCACTATCATCATTTTCAATAAGAGCTCAGCGTGGTGGGGAACAAAACGCCCTCATGTTTATATAACACAACACTGAATAGGATGTAAATGTATGTTACAATGAAGTGTTAGGGGGTAGTGAGTAGGGAGGCTGTTATGAAAACATTTATTATGGCGTGTGCTCCTTGCTAATTACTCAATTATACTGTAATACTGAATATCTAAACTAGCGTACAGTACTGTATGTATAAAGCTGTGTATCATTCTATAAAGATTCTACTGTCCACACCAGCTAGCTACCACGGGGAATCAATCCATCACATATTCATCAAGCATAATAGCTTTGAATTATAACTATTGAATCACACATGTCAGAGTGCATCCTTCTCACTTGTTATGCCCAAGGTGCAGCTGACAATCTTCCTCAATGGCCAGCATCACTAATTTCAATTTGATGTGCTGTTGTGAGAGAGAGTGAAGCCCCGGCTAAGTCACGGAGACGCCATGAATACCTCTGAGGCGTTTAATCACTAACCAGCCATGCATTCAGTCAGCTTCCCTACTGTCTCCCTACTTGAAGCCCAGCGCCGCCCACAGAAGCACGCACTGTTCTGATGGGCAGGATGTCACTGCAGGAAAGGTGTAAATGAGAGGAGTTGTGACATGGTTAACAATGTGGCACTGGCCCTCATCCAGGAGAGAATACATGCACTGTTCTTTGTCTGGCTCTCTGTTTCTGTCTGTCTCATTCACTCACAACAGATTTGACTGAAACCGGACACTTATTTAAGTTACCTGCTTCATTTTTGTAGCGTCTGGGGATCTGAGTACATGTAACCTGATTCATCATTTTATTCTGGACATTTTTGGCCAGTTCCAAATGCAATCAAACGTGCATTCATTTTATTTTATTACTTATTACATGCTAGACACTTACTGAATCACGATCATTTGATTTTAACAGCCTGATAGGCGAAGGCATTTCATTCTTTTCTTGTAATTGCCATTAGGATTTAATTTGGTGCCTAAGGAAAGCGCTTCTGTGCTGCTGAACAGACACTGTGAGGAATCCAGTAACATGCAAGGCCCTTATCAATCAAACTGCAGCTTGGGCCAAAGCTCATTGCAAATCAATGAAACGCTTCATTTAACTGCCTCAGTACCTCCCTCGGATGTGCTTGTGGTATGCACAGGCATACACACATGAATACACACTCAGCCCTGGAGACATGGGATTGTTTTCCCTACATGTCAATGTTTTGGCCTGTGCTCCATTTTCTGGCTCATAACTGACCTCTTGGATATCTGAAGTGATGTCTAGAGCCCGCGGCTGTGTGTGTGTGTGAGAGAGAGAGAGAGAGAGAGAGAGAGAGAGAGAGAAAGAGAAACTGAGAGAAGTAATTATAATTAGAGATAGTGTTAAGCTTAATCAGAGGGCATCCACTGCATGCTCAAATAGGCCTTTCACTCTCCTCTTCA
>CABFOS010078300.1:0-11651 GCA_900660315.1 Diretmoides pauciradiatus | reverse complement strand
TTGTCTGTGTCACTGTCTCTGTCAACAACTGATGCTGCTGCTGTAATGCCACAATTTCCCTTTGGGGATTAATAAAGTACTCTATCTATCTATCTATCTATCTATCTATTGCTACATACACTTTATCTTGGACATTTTATCTCACCAACTCTGTTTCTAATTTGCAATAAGATTAAGACATTCGCTATTTTTCGCTATTCCCAATCCAGAAGAGAGATCTCAGCACCGTGCAGCACACACACAAGAGACCCTGCTCTTGACAATGGCAGAGAGAACGAAACGGTCAAAAGTTTGATTATACATCACAAAAGTCGATGCTGACGATGCTCGTTGCCACAAGTGCAAGAAGTCTTTTGCATGCATTCAACGGACAGATATTTTTGTTTTGTCTGAAACATGTAATAATTATGTTGCAGACAAGGATATTGTTTATTAAGGGCTACAATGTTTTTCACTGTGATCGCCCCTGGAAGGGTGGTGGCATTGCTATTTATATTAAAAAACAAATTCCACTCTAGCATTGTAACCTGTATCCATCAGCAAGCAGTTTGAACTTCTTGCCCTGAAATTTGAGTTTACTCATGGTCAGTTTCTCACTGTCATTGGATGTTATAAACCACCCTCAGCTGTAATGAAGCTTTACCTTCTTTAACCAAATATTTATCTAGGCTTGATTCTAATGAGTTTCTTCTTGTTAGAGATCTTAATTGTGATTGGTTGTCCTCAGCATCAGACATCTTTAAATCTGTCTGTGATTCCTTTAATCTTACTCAATTGGTGGTCCAACTCGTCCAAACATTAAATGTCCTGAGACATCGTCCTTACTTGAATTAATTCTAACTAGAAAGGTGCGCTCTCCGCCCAGGATGCATGTTGCCTGTTTATGTGGCGACCTGTGATTCAGATCCACTCCAAAATGTAACAGCTCTTCCTTGGGCCAAGCTGCACCTATCCAGCAGGTATCATGAAAATCGGAGGCTGTGTTAAACTATTAGACCTCACTTCCTGATTACGCGAGGCTGCGTTGACGTTGAGTGGCAGCCATGTTAAATTGTGCCCATTGACCCTTAGGGAACATGCATATATTAAGTAGAAGGGGATGATGCGTTAAGCAATTAGACCTCACTTCCTGTGTATGTGGCGTCCTGTGATTCGGATCATCTCCAAAATGTAATGTAATGTCCTTGGCCTGTGCTACACCCCTCCATCGGGTTTCATGAAAATGGGATGATGCGTTAAGCAATTAGACCTAATTTCCTGCTTATGTGGCACCCTACACGGCGCCCCGTGATTGGGACCCGCCCCAACATTTCATGGGGTCGTCAATGACCGATACTACACCCTTCCACCGGGTTTCATGAAAATCGGTCTGGTAGTTTTTGCGTAATCTTGTACACAGATGAACGAACGGACGCCCTGGACTTGGTCCTTGGGCGGAGGTAACAAATGCCCCTCATAAATTCTCAGACATAGGTATTTTTTGCAAATGATCTGAGTGACCACTGTGTCATAGCAACAGTTAGAAATGCTAAACTCCCAAAGACTATGCCTCGACTTCTTCTTAAAAGAGATTTTAAACATTTTTGTGAACAAGCCTTTTTTCATGATCTCCACTCTGACTGATAAGTCAGTCATGGTTAACTGTTTTAATGAGCATTTTATTTCTGCTGTTTTCTAACGTAAATAACTACAGGCCAATCTCCAAACTGTATTTTAGCAAAAGTGTTTGAAAAGCTTGTCAGCAATCAATTAAAGGAATTTATAGATTCTAATGGCATTTCATCCAAATATCAATCTGGTTTTAAGGAACAACATAGCACTGTTACTGCTGTCCTTAAAGTTACAAACGACATCGTTGAGGCAATAGATTGCAAAAGAATTTGTGCAGCACGTTTTATTGATTTGTCAAAAGCCTTCGATACAGTTGACCACAGCATCTTGGTCAATATGCTCCACCACATTGGCTTGTCTAAGCAAGCAGCATCTGGTTTGCTAACTATGTGTCTGCTAGAACGTAATGTGTTCAGATGGCAAAGAAAAAGTCCTGCATTTAATAATAGTATATAATATGAGAAAATAAAGCAATGTTAATTCTGTTCTGTCGACCTTACCAATAAGCCTATATCATTATTGAGTTTATACTCTGCGTCCAGTCATCCTGATCTTGCTCTCCTAGGGTAAAGCGAAGCCAGTGTTCTACGTTACCATACTATTCTATGTTGAAGAGCTTTTAATTTAGACCTTCATAACCGTCTGCTCTCTCCACCCTGCAGGAATGAGATGGAGCGCCACTTCCTAGAGCTTCTCCAGTTTAACATCAACGTGCCGGCCAGCGTCTATGCCAAGTATTACTTTGACCTGCGGCAGCTGGCTGACGACAACAACCTCAGCTTCCCCCTGGAGCCGCTCAACAACCAGCGCGCCCAGAAACTAGAGGTGAGCTGCCCTCCACTTGTGCATTACAGGAAAGTATGAGTAGGGTCTTACAGTAAGGGGTCCCCGAAGGCCCCGGACCAATAAGGTGTTGACTTGGCCAAAAAAGGTTCTGGTCTTACTTTGTGTCACCTGGTAATCTGCTGATCTGTAGCCTGTTATCTTTACCTGTCTGCTCTGCCATTGGCCCACACTCCTCGTTGTTGTGCTTTCTCACCAATCCGAGTTAGTAAGACAGTTGATATGGTGGCAAAGATAACAATGAATCAATCCCATACCGTATGTACCTGTTTAGTTACTTCTGACTAAGGTGAATTGAGCTGTCTCATGGTTAAATGCACTGACCACAAACACAGAGGATTCCCAGTACAAGAGCTGGCTAGCTGGAGTTCTCTAGCCTGTGTGTTAGCAAAGCAGGTAGCTGAGGTCTGATTATTCTATATGCAACAAGGATGCATGAAGGGACTGAGCAGCTTCATGAATTTCCTCTCTGGCTTTAACTGCTGGTTACATTACAATTGCAATTACAATTAATGCCAGTATTTGCAACAGGTGTCGATTTTATTATTTGTAAGTTTATTGTTTGGAAGATAAAAATCCTATATTTCAAATTTTCTCAGTCATTTTTTTAAATTTTGATGATTACCTTTCAATGTGTGTGTCTGTCTATCTGTCTCTGTCTGTCTGTCTCCAGGCCATTTCCAGACTATGTGAAGACAAGTACAAGGATCTGAGTCGAGCAGCGATGAGGCGATCGTTCAGCGCTGATAACCTGATTGGCATACGTCACTCCAACGCAGTTCTGTCATAGGCCAGAACACCGTCACCTGACCTCTGACTTCCAAAGGCCAACCTATCAGTAGCCAGCCCTCCTGGTCACCACAGCCTACTGAAGCGGTCAGGATTTTGGCTTGTACTATGGCACATCCTGTGACTACAGTAGCTGCAACAGTAATCTGTATTCTAGCTGTTAGGGCTGCATGATGTGTCAAATTTAAATTGACATTGCAGTGTGAACATGAAACATGATGTCAGTATTAATAGGAATGGCCCTACTGCAGTTAATCACTCAGTTTCAGCTTTTGGATTGTCATAAGAAAATATTGTAACATAATTTTCAATATATGGGGCGGCAATAGCTCAGTTGGTAGAGCAGAGCAGTTGGTAGAGCAGTCGTCTCGGAATCGGAGGGTTCCCGGTTCGAGGCTCCTCCGGGTAGCGTGTCGAAGTGTCCTTGAGCAAGACACTGAACCCCTCACTGCTCCCGACGAGCAGGTTGGTGCCTTGCATGGTTGCTGCCGCAGTTGGTGTATGAATGTGAGAGTGAATGGGTAAAGTGTGAAGTGTATAAATTGTAAAAGCGCTTTGAGTGGTCTCTAGAAGACTAGAAAAGCGCTATATAAATACAGTCCATTTACCATTTATTTCATGCAGCCCTAATTGGCAAAATACACCAAATGCAAAATGAAAGAGTTAATACCAAAAGTTAACTACTGGTAGTATTAGTGAAACTTGTTAATACCAGTACCGGTCGCAGTGGTCTTGCATTACACTATTTGTTCTTAGTAAATTATCTTCTCATTTGGATTTGCATTGGGCATACAATATGTAGTAGTAAACAAGCTACTATGCTACTGCTAGTCTACAGGAGTTGGCTGAAGTGTTGCAAACCTGGCTCCAGGCAGCGATCATACATCGTAGTGTGTCTGAGAATAGGAGTGCTAATCTTCTACTTCACAGATACACTTCAAAGATGCCTAGTGACAGATCCTAGATCAGTACTGCTACTGAAAGGCTCGATAAATATAGCTATTAGGCTGACATACTGTAGGTTGGGTCTACAGTTAAACTCCAACCCCATCTTTGCACCCCTCAAACCCTGCCATCCCAACCCCACAACAGATTACCAGGCCTGCGCCCATCCCAGATCCCAACCAGAGCTTCAGAGCAAACTACATAGAGATTGAGGGGGAAAAAGAGACTGAGATCCCCCTTTTTGCTTACTATGTAGGCTATTAGCTGTGAAATTGTTCTGTTTTTAAATTGAAAAATCATTTGCAGATGGAGTATTTTAAATAAACACTAATCATGTAACAAAGCCATGTTGTGGACATTGATCAAGATGAGTTGTATGCTTAAAGGAAAAATCCACCCTTGGATACATTTACACTGTTATACATCAACAACATGTGATTCCATTCCAAGAGTTACTTTGTGATGATGTTTTGTAATGAACGTTTTTGTTGCACCCACTTTCCCTCAACCTGCCTCATCTACTTCTACTTCAATTAGTGATTTCCTACATTTCCCTTTCAACGACCCCCAGAGAAGGAGTGTGAACTTGTTGCTTTCAATCAAAGGTGGGGGTATGGGCGTATAAATATAGCTGAACATTAGGGTGTGTCTGATCACAGCCACGTCCCTAATTTAAAATGGAACATGTCAAGTGGCTGCATTGCATTATTATCTACTGTGGCTACTGTTGGAGAAATTGGTATCTCTTCATCTCCTTTCTCTTGCAAAACAGACGGTGTTGCTCTTTGATTGATGGGAAGACACCATTAAATTTCCATGTAGTTGTGCTGGAAATAGCTGATGTTACATCACGTTAGTGTAAGGAATAAGAAAAACCTCCAAACAACAAAATGTACCCAGAAATGTAAGCATCAATAGCTGTTTTTTTTAGTGTTTATGTACGTTTTTTTCCCTGTTTAAATACTCCAACCATTTACATTGCTTTGTCAGGCTATGGTGGTTATAGTGTGTTTGAATAATATTATGTAGCACCAACCCAACCACTATGAAACACTTTGCCACCATACCAATACCCCACATGCCTCTACTGCAGACCTTCCTACTCATCACACTTTCCTCTACATTTCAAAATCAGGGAAGGGTATTTGTGCAGTACCTTGTAGTATTGACCCATGGGATCACTGGCATCCCGTAGCACATGATCACGATATATCCAGAGGCCAAGCGAGTCTTTCCCTGGCTCTTTCAAAACTTATTTCCAGCCCGTACTCTTAAGTATTTATGTCCATTACAGGCCACCATAAGCTGTGCCAGCCTGTGTCTTTGTAGTTGTAATTCCTTGATCATCGATAATAGTCATAGATTACTTAATGCCCCTTTAACTCTGGACATTGAATGTCACACACCCACGTTGACAGGTTGGTCCACACAGCTTTATTGTTTAACAACTGAACTGATGAACAGAGAACTGTTTTTCCCATACCTAGAAAAGAAATCTCAGTGAAATGCTTTTGACATATTGAAAGCATTCCCACAGTGAGGCAAACGCAAAGCGGCATCACGTTATACCACATTCACATAGATGTACATAAAACATGCACGAAATAAGGTTGGGGTCAACTCAGGTTTAATTCAACAATATGAATCAGAATGTACTACATGATATTTTTCATATATGATAAAATCCAATCAGTAGTTATGTGGATGTACACTTCACTGACTGAGGGACGTTTCAGCTGTCCCCAACACTTAGCCACATTCACTTGCGCTCACACACGAGTATGCCTAATAAATTAGAGATGTCACCTATGTGGATAATTCACACAGTAGTCTAAACAACACAATTACCGTAGCCACCACTGACTGAACACAACAATCACAAAGCATCACAGTGAAGCAGGGGAAAGCAGAAAATGGAGAAGACATAACTTAAATGTGAATCAATTCCATCATTTACCACATCTATTCTGCTTCAAGTGTATCGCTTATAATGCCGGTATTACTGTTGTCTATTTGCATTGAACACGTTTAGCTGCTTTCAGTTTAAGGTTGAGTCAAGGCGATTCATCACTTCGGCTCCCAGAGGAAAAAGTGGATTTGATCTATGTGAAGAGCAGAGGATCCCAAACCTTTTCATGTCAAGGACCCCTAAAAAGATACGCATTAGACCACAGACCCCCAGCTGGTACGACTCTGTCCTACGGAACAGAAGATTTGTGTTGTTGGATATGACTCTATACAGGATTACACAAATACGGTGGGGAGGTAACAGTGGGTACATTTAATCCTATGATAGAAATCGTCATTCTTATACATTCTCTCATTGTACAAACTTCCAGCAAGTAAAATAATATTAACCTATTCTCCATTTTGTTGGGGATGTCCAGGGCTCCAGCGGGTTCCCAGCAAAATGAGGAATAGTTTAATTGTATGTATTAACATGGATAATCATAGGTTTCACTCTCACCACTGTTATCTCCCTGACATACAGTTCAACAGTTCAGTAGTAAATCTAAAGAAGAAACCTTTCCCATGTGGGTGTCTGGGACTACAGCCTATCAAATTGGGGTCTGTTCCCCTAATGTGTGTCTGTTTGGGGTCCTGTGATAGGAAAACCTTTGAGAACCACTGGTGTAGAGAATATCGTGAAGAAAGCAGCTCCACTGTGGACCAGCAGATGGAGTAAAGGCCAAGGTCAACTGCATCCTGTATACAGCCTTAACCTGATCTGTCCTCTAAAAGACAATATGGTGACAGAATAGCAAACCACTGTGATATTACCGACGGGGGCAAATCATTTTTCGGGGACAGGCTTGTATGGACTTCAAGCATGATATGACCCTATCTTGGAGCTCTGAGATGATACAGTATGATTGCAAGACACCTTTGCGCGGACTGCATCTGTCGTTCCCTTTGATGCCCAGATGACTTTCAAGTCTGAGATGTCGCCTTGATAGTGACAGGTCGACGTAGAGACAATTCCTCAGTGCTCCTTGAGTTACGAGAGTGCTGCCCCACACACACACACACACACACATTCACATGAAATACACCACAGATCGCACACAAACACTCATGAAAACACATGAAAAAAACACGTACACAAATGCAATTCAAATGATTGAGAAGAAGCTTTCTCGCTGGCGCCTTTCTTGAGACCCACATTAATACCTAGCTTGTGAGAGTGGCATTGGTCGAGGTCAGTTACAAACTAAACATATCGCATTATACACCTAGTTTTACAGTAAACCTATACAAAATATACAGGAATAAATACGTTTTCCTCCCTCAATGCTTAGGAGGACAGTTGTGCTTCCGTCCATGGATCCATGTAACTGTGGCTGTTTAATGTCTGCTCTTTTCCAGTAAATGTTAATTTTGGTTGACTTTTAAGTCGTGGTACTTTTGAAGCTTCTTCGTATTGAGGGGATAGAAGCAGACACAATTGCCACAGTTCTTAAAAAGGTGTGACTCCCTTTCAATCCCTCCTTGAATTTTCTTGGGTATAACCTATTATTTCCCTTATAACCTCTGTGTCAGTCTGTGGAACCTGTTGTGAAGCAGGTCGCTTGTTTTGTTCAATATTCCTTTTCGTTCTTCTGTTTGGTCCATTTTCTTTACAGAGAATCATTTGAGACTCGTCATCTAGTTTCTATGTGAGCTGCTGTTCAAACACACACTGTACACACTCCTGCACTTGTTTGCCCATCTACTCACATACACTCACACTTTATTAGAGTTTGGATCCAATACTTTTACGTAGTGTTGACGAGTGTCCAGAGAGACTTGAGTCCTCATGGTGTCCACGTATGTGTATTTCGTCCAGAACAACAGCAACTGACTGCATGTACATCAGTCCATTACACTGTCCTCTCTGCCAGTCAGTTCATATATGGGAGGGAGGAGCAGGTTTGTGGTAGATGCCCGGTGTCAGTACAGTTCCAGTATGGCCAGTTAGGGCAGTACTGGCCTCGCTGTACATCGAGGGCGGTGCAGTGACCTTCTGCGGCCAACAGGAGCAGCGCGCCAGGAACCTTCGCCAGGACTCCAGGGTTTTGCCCGACCAGATCCAGACGCCTGAGGTGATGCCCACCACTAAACACATGAAGTACTTCAGCATGAAGACGGCGTAGTCCGGGCCCAAGCGCTGGCGTTCAGCCAGGCAGGAGCAGGCCAAGGCTCGCTCCCAGCCGGGCCGGTAGTGCTGCTCGTACACCAGGCAGGCCACCACGATGGTGGCAGGGACAGTATACAGCACTGTGAAGAGCCCGATGCGAATCATCAGCCTCTCCAGTTTGTCCGTCTTGGTCCCGCCTTGTTTGATGATGCTCCTGATGCGGAAGAGAGAAACAAAGCCAGCGAGGAGGAAAATACAGC
Organism: Diretmoides pauciradiatus; assembly: GCA_900660315.1. NCBI lineage: Eukaryota > Metazoa > Chordata > Actinopteri > Trachichthyiformes > Diretmidae > Diretmoides > Diretmoides pauciradiatus. The sequence goes on along the minus strand of CABFOS010078300.1, from coordinate 3,086 downwards.
CTGTGAAGAGGTAGACCACGAGAGGCGCGAGTACGAATCCCCTCAGACTTTCCAGGCTCTGGTTCCCCACGTAGCAGATTCCAGCCACAGGGTCCCCGTCCACAGAGCTCAGGGCCAGGACAACGATGGACTTAATGCTGGGAATCAGCCAGGCAGCTAGGTGGAAATACTGGGAATATCCTGCGATGGCCTCACTGCCCCACTTCATCCCCGCCGCCAGGAACCAGGTGAATGACAACACCACCCACCAGATGGAGCTGGCCATACCAAAGAAATACACCAATAGGAAGACAAGTGTGCAGAGCGCGGGGCCAGTGGTGTCATAGAGGATGTGGAGCTGGTCACCACCAATGTTGCCACTGGCGCCGCATGCCACCCGTTCATGACCTGCCACCAGCCGGATGATATAACCCAAAGAGACGAAGAGGTAGCAGGCAGCCAGAAAGATAATGGGGCGCTCTGGGTACTGGAAGCGCTCCATATCGATGAGGAAGGTGGTGACGGTGGTCAAGGTGGAAACGAAGCACAGCACTGACCACAACCCCACCCAGAAGCTGGTGAACGCCCTCTCGTCGGCTGAGAAGTAGGGCTGGTGGCAGGGCTGGGCGCAGTTGGGCAGTGGGCCGGTCTGGACCCGACCGTACAAAACATGGGACTCTCTCTTGATGGGAACCAGGGGGTCTCGACAGCGACACTCCCTGTCACATTGAGGTGGGTTGGGGGGTCTGGTCCGGCCTTTGGGGGTGGGCTTGGGGAACGGAGGAGACAGGGTGGTGGTCTCGCTGCTGTTCTGGTCCATACACAAAGTCTCGTCGCCCAGCTGAGGAAGCTGCTCACAGCTCATCCTCTCCGGCCACTCAAAGCCATACTGGCTCATCAGAGGAGAGCAGCCTTGTTTGGCCCGTTCACACACTGAGCGGCAAGGAGGCAGCGGCTTGCGGTAGTCCGGCAGGCAGATCGGAGTGTACATGCTGCAAAGGAAGAAGAGCAGGTCCGGCGAGCAGCGGATGCGGACCAGGGGCCAGAACTGGTGCACCTCCAGGCCCACCTCCTCCTGGGTGTCATGGTTGAACTGGTTGGGCATGTAGGTCAGGTTATAGCCGATGCCCCGGCACATGGGCACCGTGATTGGCTCGCACACTAGGTCCTTAGAGGCCCCCAGCGCCAGACCAGGGCCCCGGAGCAGGATCGACAGCAGCACGAGGAACCACGGGCACACCGGGCCACACGGTGCCCACCTCACCACCGTTGCCATGGAGATGCTGTATATGATATTATAATTGTTATAGAAGTATTACTATTATAGCATCCAAATAGAAAATCACAGGGATTGTAAAATGTGAAAAAAGGGAGAGTAAAGTCCTTCTGCTTCTTTTAATTTATGAGTGCATCTCAGACATGTGAACTCCCTCCAGGCAGGATGATAGCTGCAGCAGCATGGCCACGGTCCTCTGCTGGATTAATCAGACACAAGTTTCATTCCAGACCCATTCTGGTCCAACAGTCAAAGCACCTTGCGGCCCCTAATGATAAAAACAAAAGAAGTTTAACTGCCGGTAGTAAATCCAGTCCCCCCTCCTCAGGAGAACTTAGTGAGGATCCGACAAAGTCCGTAAAGCGACAGGCGATACTCGGACGTCAATCATTCACTAACCTCCAGCATTCATTAAGGAGAAAGTTCATTAAGGAGAAAGTTCATTTCCTCTCTGGCTGCCCGGTGGTCGCGAATACATTTAACAACTCTGTAACATTTTTACCAGAAACTATTTCCCTTTTCCAACAGGTTCCAGGTGACAGATTAAAAGTCGCATGAGAAAGGAATTAAAACAATAGGGGGTTTCACAAACGAGGAGGACCAGGAACACACAAAAAAAGTGCAATCGCAATGTAAATATTTGTCCAGTGTGCGCAAAATGTCCAAAGATCCTCACTCTCTACGCGCGGATCCCGGCGCGTAAAACCAACTGGACGTCTCTTCTCTGTGGAGTCCTTCAGTGAAATGAGGACAGCTTTCAGATACATTACATCTTTTGTCCATTCTTTTAAAAAGTTTCACAACTGTCCTTTGCGTTGCCTCTGGAGGGGAAATAAACATGTATCTTAAATCCAAGCTGTCCTTCTTTTCCAACCTTCTCCAGTGGTGTCAGGTCTGGATCCCAGAGCTTCACTCCCCACAGAGCCACAGGACGGAATAAGTCCGACTGGAGCCTGCAGACCTCCTCCAGACCGAGGGACTGATGCCTTCAGGTGCTGTCGGAAATGTCACGATTACAAATTGAGCGCACATGAGCGACACAACAAATATGAGTGGGAACATTCATTCATTCAAACCTTTATTTATACTCAAAATACACATTGAGGTTATCCTCATTTACAAGTGTGTTGAGTGGTAAAATAAGTTCAAAGTCATGGACAACAAAATACAATAAGCTCTTCTTTTTTTTCTCAACATTTTTTTCTGTGATACCCGGGGTGTCAGTTCACTAAACTCGAATCTATAGGTCAAGCTCCCTGCAATTCAATATCATTTCCACTACATTTCTGTCGACAAAGTGGAGCAAAGACTGATGACTGATAAAATAAAATAGTGTTGTCAGTGTGTTACATTATAGCTGGACTGGCAAACTGTTATTTGGTCAGTGTGAAACAGTATTAGAAGTAGGTCATCAAACTATTAGCTTAGAGGGCTGGTGCTGAATGCTCCCATGATGTGATTTTTGTTTCAAATTATGAAAATTGGCTTTCAGATAAAATTCTGGTAACTTTACTGGACATTTGTTCTACAATATAATGCAAAAAAAGTCACATTTACACTCGGGTATTGAACGTGCCACATCTTGATATACCAAATATACACAAGCTTTCTGGAAGCTGTGTAAAACATCAAATTGCATGATTCTGTTTTTGTCCTCTTCATTCGCGCCAAAGCCACAGACACAATAAAACTCCACTTGAACAATGTTGATATTATTTCCCACCAAAAGTACGTGAATGCACAGACAAGTCATGTTTCTGACTTCCTGTGTTGGGATCTAGGAGTTTACGAGGGGTCCTTGAAGGCATCATTTGTTTGGCTAAGCTCTCCC